>APFE031298962.1:54649-73498 GCA_000404065.3 Pinus taeda | reverse complement strand
GTTGAAAGCTGAACATTCCAAAGGGTAGATGCTGCTGGAATTAGGACTTCCTTTTAGAAGCTTGTGAGGAGAGATTACCATCCTTTCTTGTTTCATTTGGAAGTGGTGAGCTTGTCAAAGTAGAGGAAAATCTTGCTGGACCCTGGGAGGAACTTGCACAACACCAAGGCTCAGGTTGTAATGGTTTCTTTTTTGTTTCCTTAATACAAATAAGTCCATTCTTCTCAATGATTTGTTGTTAATGAATCGTTTCATATACTCCTTGGTCTATATGTTAAATATGCTTTGTTTATGGAATATTCAGGTGTTATGTAATCGTTTGATTGTTAGTGTATGCAGGTTTCAAAGTGAAGGAGGAGCTCATCTGGATCGACGAGGTTGGGCTGCTACAACAGCGTTGGACTTCAGGTAGGATCTAAAACACTTTGTTTCTTGTATGGTAATGCATGTTTAGAGAAGGATTGCTCTTACTTGTTTTTTTGTCACTAGAGAGTCTTAGACTCCTAGGGAGGTTAGTTTTGTCAGCAAAAATAACTCTTTCCGCATGACACCATGATTTACACAATTAATATGAGGACTAAGAAAGGAGAAAGAGGGAAAAAACATAACAAAAAGGAAAAAAAGGACTATCAAATATTCATTCCCAGATTGAGATTGTATGCAGAACACAATGAAGATTTGATAGCAGTTGATCTCATGTGCAATCTGCAAGGATCGGAGCAAAAAGTCCACTCAATCTCAAAAAAGCTTCAAAGCACCTATGATAAAGAATGTAGGTGTCCTTCACCACTGAGCAAATATGGTAATGGTCATATCAAACACAAGCAGCAGGATTGAAACTGTCACACAAGGGAAAGGTTCACTACAACATGCAACTGTACAAGCATGAAGGCGATAAACATCACGATTTTTACCCATAGCAACAAGTTATCCCTTCGTTCTGAGATCAATAAATTGGTCAAAGAGCTCACTAATCTTCACCATTTAGAAATTTCAGCCTATCCATACTCAGGCCAACTCTTAAGTAATCCCCTCTCTCGTAGTCAGCTTGAAGCTCTCAGCCTAAAGCATTCGGCAGTTCATCATACTCTCCCTCTTGACTCATCATTACATTTACCCTGGCCCAAACTCCACTAGCGGAGGATATCATCGTTGTCATCCGCTCCACAGTGCTCTCTTTGTGCAGATCACTCTTCTGGTATTTCTTATGCAAATAATCCAAGCACTCAGCACTTCATATCAGCCTCTCCTCATCCCATCGCAGCCTTCCTCTATTTAATACTCAGGCTATCTCACCTTCTCAGCGTCCTCAAGCCTCAGTTCCTATCTCTAAGAATTATTTTCATATTGAAAGAAGCCTCCCCTCCCCAGTCTCCCCAAGCCTTAGGTCTTCCGAAGTCATTCTTTCCTTTTAAGTCTTATATCTTATTTAACCAATAGTTCTCGGCCAGCGTCTTTGCTCAAGACAATTCCACAAATTGGTTTGGGATCACAAAGTGGGGTCAAAGCTTTATTGTTTTTCTCGGAGCTTTGGAGATGTGTCATCAAGAGGATCCCATCAACCAAAACTTCGCCATCAACAACAAAGGAACAAGTAGAACACATCAAAGCAAGAGGGCCATCATTGGGATCACAAAAGACACAATTTCTACAACAATTCAAAGTAGCATAATGACCTGCAATCCTCTAGAGCGAGCAGAAAATAATGACAGTTGCCCAACTTGTAGGGCAAGTCGGTTTATGATTGGTAGGTTTAATCAAGCTTTAAAGGACCTCAAGGCAGAGATGAAGACAACTAATGCATACAAGCAAAGAGACATAGATCTACAGACAATTGAAATAGAGGATTTAAAAGACAAATGCAATCACTTAGAAGAAATAGTTGAGTACATCAAGACCCTCAATCAAATCCAACAAGGGGGAACATCCTACAGGAACAACAACAAGCGTTGTCCCCAAGAGGAGGAATCAATAAATCAGTTATGGTGATCTAGCCTTTTCTTTCAAATGTAGTGAAAATATAGTTTGTCTCTAGGACAGTATGTTAGGCAATATGGCACTCTAGTTTTTGAATACTACAGAATCAAGGATGCAAGTTTGGATTCTCGGCCTATGCTTCCATTTTGTGCATCACATTTGAACCAACCCCCTCTAGAATGTACAAGGAGTCTGCTCTTTTTATTTTTTTGCAATATAAAAAAAATATCCGACTGTGTTGAAAAAAAAAACAACAACAACAACAAATGACAATGGAAAAACAATAAGAAGATATGAATGAACAAATTGAACGACAAAGAGCACATCAAAGATAAGTTGCAATAACATATCGAGAAATAAAGACACAACAAATGATGACAAAATTATTAGAGATGAAAGAACAAATTGAACAACAAAGGCCACATCAAAGAGAAATCAAAGAGAATACCGACAAAGGAGGGAACAAAAACTAACATATTGATTCATATTGGATCATTATATTGTTTTTCATCCATCTTGATGATTGCAGAGAGGAAAAAATGGAGGAATGAGCTCACATGGCCCTTTTTATCAGTGAGAAAAATTGGGGTTTGAAACCTTTTGTGAGTGTTTGAGGCATCAAACAACTTTTTTTAGGGAAAATTTTGTCTCTTTAGTGTTGCACCATTTTTTCCTATTCTGCACACAAATATATTTCCAACAACACAAGAATCAAATCAATCAAAGTTTGTATGTGAAAGAAATGCCACTAAAAGTTGACCTTCCAATTTTCACCACCATAATTTGAGAGGATACCATGCCAACCTCCATAATTCATGGAAAATGGGCTAGCCATGTGATTACGATGAAGAAAACTCTGAATATTTTATATTGAAACTTAGGTTAAGAGTTGAGGTATGCAAACCTAACCACTAGTAGGTTACCAGGTTATGTTATAACCATGCCACTAAGAGGAAAAGGGGTTCCATTCTTTCAAGTGCATTTATTCCATAGTTGAGAAAAAATATCCGAGACGGATATGATATAGAGCACACAAAGAGGATTTCTGCACTATAGTCGTCCACAAGTCACAAGCCATACTTCTTTGTAATCATAGACATTTTCTATTTAGAGAAAGAGAGCAGAGTAACCTCACCTTCCGTTGAGATTTTCTCTTGAAAGTGTTTCATAGGTTATATCTTGTGTCAAATGTGTGTGTGTGAGAGAGAGATTTTATTTCATTGTTCTCTATATTATGCACAATTTTAATTTTCATACATACACTATTAACAATAATCTACAGATCTATAAATCTAAAGATAAATAAAACTATAATATTGTAGAATTTGAGATTTTAAATCTAATTTTATCAGATCTGTTGTGACAAATTGTCCAGTGGAATATACATGACACTTTATGGATCACATATAAAGAGTGTAAAGAACAAAGAATGCAAGAAAATGTAGAATAAAATCCTACGAAAAAAGGTGTTTAAAGGATGCAGATGAAAATCCAAAATAGGTGTTTAACCAACATATATGTCTAAGAGCCTCAAATTCTCACTAATATGGATATTTCACATTGAAAATTTTGTGATAAGTTGATCGATTAGCTCAAGTTCAAATGTGTTATGTGTGTAAGGAGATATATGCCAAATTTTCTTATATTTAACAATAAATACATGTCCAATATGCTTGGGATGTAAAAGAGAAGGAAATCATCACAATTTTTTATCTGATAACCATATGGATCTAGGACAACAACCACAAGTTCTTCAAGACCTCACACAAGCTGAGGGGATGTTGATAGTATGTGCAAGTCCAATTTGTAAGTTATGCATTCGATAAGTGGACAATACAAATATAGAGGACACACTATTATTTTTCCATAAGAGGTTAGCAATCTTGTCATGAGGTTACCTAGCATACTCAACACTTGAATTTGATGATTTTTGTGTGAAAAAATGGTGGAAAAGGATCAAGTTATCATTTTACTATTAGAAAATATAAAATATTATGTGCATTGAAATATAATACTAAGAATGATCCATATTATCATGGAGTTCAAGTTGATGAAAATGCACTTAAAAAATTATTTGAAATTGCAAGATATGTATCACATTTGATTAAATCTGTTACATTAATGGGGATAGACAATGACATTAAATTTGCAATGTTGGAAGGGGTTCCAAAGATTGATGATGCATTATATGGTTTACAAACAACTTCTTTTGCAACAAAGCCTCCAAATGCACGATGAGAAATTGATATTATTTGAGATTAGCCAAATAAACCTAATGTAGACAAACATAACTTGAATGTAGAGTAAGTGCTTAGTTGGCCTTGTATGGGCTCATCTCCAATCAATGAGTATAACACTGTGGTATTATTCGATATGGAATTTCCAACATTGTTATAAAATGGTGAAGTAGATTGGTTACAAGAATAAAAGTGAAATGTCCATCGACATGAGTATGAAAAACATCTTCTTCGATATCATGACAATAAGTTTGGAAGGCACCCACGCTTTAAACCCTTTTTAATCAATATCACCATGACACATTGTGCTCAGTCTTCATTTGCAGTTTTTGTAAAGAAGAATATGATAGATCTACCAATGATAGTGGAGGAGTTAAGAGAAAATTTGCAAAATCTTCCAGAATCACGACTTCAAGAAAGATTAATGCAATTTGGAACTATACTAAGAAGTACATGTGGGTATTGGAATAAGTGTCATGTTAAGTTATTTGACTTGATTCAACAGATTGGGAGTTCTACAATATTATTTACATTAAGAGTGGTTGATATGCAATGGCCAGATTTACATAAATTAATGTCAAGTACATGTCCTGTAGACTCAGTGGAAGTAAGGAAATGGAGACATCAAATTGTAATTTATAATCCTCATATTGTAGCATATTATATGCACTTAATACATATAATGTTTCGAGATGAAATTTTCGAATGTTTTCATCAAGCTACAAATTATTGGTGTCACTATGAGTGGCAACATCTTGAATCTCCACATATGCATGGATTTCTGTTATTAAAACATACTCCTAACATGGACTTGTTGAACTGAGACAATCTTGCACAAGTCAAAATTGCAAAATAATATTTTAGTGGGTGTGTACATGCAATGAATCCACGTCATCAGCATCAAAGAGATATTCCAGATTGACTCAATGTTGATGATCATCATTGCTTAAAGGAAATAAAACAAATAATTCAATTTGATCCTATGATGGATTATGAAGAACTTATTTTTATTGTCACATCAATTGCAATGAGAGATATTTCCTTCTAAGAAAGGTAGGAATATTAGTATGTCGATATAAGGAAACATGAGATCTATGTGATGAGTCAAAACATTATGTTGATGAAAATGGAAAAAAAGAAGTATGGACCAAGATGAAATGATGATGGATTGAATACATATAATAGTGAAATGTTGATGATGTGGAGGGAAAATATATGTTGGAAACCTATTCTTTCGAAGTGTGTTGTCATTAATTACATAGCAGAATATGCAACAAAATTTGAAAAAGGACCAAAAACATTTCATGATGTGTTGATGCACCTCTTTCTACTCAAAATCCAAATAAACCGACAACACATGCATACAAGATTTTGTTGTGTGAAACCATTGTAAACAAATATATAGGTGCACAAGAGACAATCCATTTACTTTTAGATCTCCCTCTTTCTGAATGTATTCATCGATTTCAAGTCGTAAATGTTGGTATGAAGGTTTTCAAATAAGTACATGTTGAGACATACAATGCCAACACTAACAATTCACTTATTGATGCATATTACCAATGTATGAATATTTCATATTAAATTAAATATTTTATATATATATATATCATATATATTTATAATATATATAATATTAATAATAATTAACTAATTAATAGTTAGTTAGTTAGTAATGAAGATGCATGTCTTAGAGACATGACCATTCATGAAAGGGCACCTACCTAGGGTATATAAGCATACCCTCATTCTCATTTGTAATCATATCATATCTTACATCATCTTAATATACAATATTCGATATACAATTACATTTCTTAGAATGGAAATTTAAGTCTTTAAAATATTTTAAATATTTTCGCTGTGTATACGACTTTTGGTCATTACAACCAAGTGACTGTGCACATTGAGAACCTTGCACTGATAGATGTGGCAAAAACATTGTCATATGAGGAAAATCAACGTAAGGAAAAATGGTTACCAGGAAAGAATGTAGCTATTGTACATTTGTTCCCTCGATTTGGCTCAATTCCCAATAGAAATGACAAGTTTGTTGAATTTTGTTGTTTAGAGTTGGTCTTATACAAGTCCTTTCATGATTTTCAGAGAGATATTGGTCATACGTATGATTAGATAGTGCATAATTAAGAAAAATTATGATGCCAACCATGGCAAGTTGATCACAATTCATTGCCTCCAATTGATCCAGTCAAATATGACAAAGAAGAAGTTTGAAATTCACCTACGGATTCTAGGGAGAATGAGTGGGAGATCATTCATGGAGTATATAAGAATAAATATATATAACTTACAATGACTATGAGATTTTGGTACATAGATATTGTGATCGTGAGCATAATTGGAACACAAATTTTGTTGATATAACTACTTCCAATCATGCTATTACTTTCATATTTGAAAAGTGAAAGTTGAATTCCTTTTGCACTAACTAACATGGAAAGTCTTATTCTTTTGAAAGAACGAATTTGATATCATCCTTGACTATTACAGATTAGGATTTGATCCATTGCGCATGATAATCTAAGGAACTACAGATACATGAAAGCCTTATTTGCTTGGAACTATTAAAAATTCACTTGAAACCAAGTTCTTTCCTCAGTAGAGTCCATTACTTCTTTTAGATCCTATAGAAGTTATAACTTTCAACATATATGCAACAACAATTCATTTTGTACTTTAAAGGCCAATTTAATATATACAACCTCTACAAGGATCATGCTTAATTACATTACATGAAGAGATGATGCATGTGAAATATATTCCAATAGATGAAATGAGTTTCATTGGAAGATATATATTAGAAAATATTAATTTAAGACTTCAATGGACTTTACCATAAAATGATAAAATTCCTTTTGGTGGGAAGTCAATTATATTGGTTGGTGATTTTGGAGAATCGCCACCCATTATCGATAAAACTATATATGCATGTGATGATGTTGCAAGAGAATTATGGAACTCATTCACAAAGGTTTTGGTGCTTGATACTGTGTCTTGACAAGATGGACACGGAAACCAACAAATACAATTTCGTCATTTGTTGATGAATGTAAGGAATGCAATACCAACTATAGAAGATTGGAAATTACCTATGGCTTGTACAAATACATCCTTGGATCGCTCCAAAACAAATTCCTTCAATAAGAAAGTATATTGTTTTGTGACAAATGATGATGTACACAATCATAATAAGCTTTGTTTAAGAAACTTAAATTGTCCCATTTTAGCTAGTGTTGCTGCAAAAGGAAAAATAAACTAAATGGAAATAAGTGAAGAAGAAATAGAACTTAAATTACTTATTGTAGATAAAGCTTACATCAAACATATGGACTAATGTAGGAATCATAAATTGTTATCTTCGAATTGTAGAAAAAATTATGTATCACCCTGGAGTTTCACCCCAGAACCACCCACATATGTTTTAATAAGACTTGATAAGTATATGGGAGTACCATGGGATGAATCATAGCCTCAAATAGTTCTTGTTACGCCTATTGAAAGAGGTGAAATAAAACAACTTCTTTTGAAACTTGCTTCGGGCTTAACAATACACAGGTCACAAGGATTGACTTTGGAGAAAGATACAACTAAAGTTTGGAAGAAAGAGAGATAGGGTATGATGTTTACTATGATGTATTGACTCAAAGATATGAATGGTCTATTATTTCAACCTCCCCTTTCATCTGAATGATATGAAAAGATGACAAAAATATTAGGCATGACTACAAAAACAGAAGAATAAGAGAGATTAAGATTGATCACATTGTAAACTATTTGTAATTGACAATAGTTCAGGAAAAATTGAGGTCATATAGTCAATTTACTGTTGGCATATTTTGGGCTCCAAGTTTTGACAACCCATGGTTTTACCAATGGTATTCTTATGTAATACAACCTATTTAAATGTGTGAAGACTCCTTTTTAATTTTACTTTGGGCCATAAATGATCACTGAAATAAAATGGAATCAGTGAAAATAAGAGATATTATATAAATATTAAACCATCCTAGATCCACCTTAGCTTTGGATCTATCAAACACCAAGAGATATCAAATCTCTTGAGGTGCAAACCTTTTTTCAAGTTTTGCACTCAAAAAAGATGTGCAATTTTTTCCACATTCATCATTGAGTTGACACATGGTGTCGATATATATATATATATTATATTATATATAGAGAGAAGAGAAGGAGAGAGAGAAGAGAGAGTAATACACACACCCACACACACACCACACAACACTATCATTATCATTTATTTTATCTATCACACAATTTTCAATGTATATATAACATCAACGTAGATATATCTTAACCTTGGATCTATCAAATGTTGAAAGGCATCAATTATTTCAAAGTGCAAACCTCTTCTCATGTTTTGCACCTTAAAATATTTGATCCCTCTCGATGCTTGATAGATCTAGGGGCTAAAATAGATCTATGCTTATGTTTGTGTGTGTAATAGAAAATATGTCTTTAAAACATCTTGGATGTAATATTTTAAAATATAGGGTTTAAGATTAATAAAATAACAAATATATGAAAAGTTTGATTTGGCTTTCACTTTATTTTAGGAAAAAATAGGGAAGTGTTTTAGGCATTTATTTTCCTTTTATGAATTTCATTTGGGGTAAATGCCATTAAAGTATAACATGTACACTTAATCGAAAGTTACAATATAAGGCTTGAATTGATTAATTCTCAACAAACTTTGTTGTTAAGCACTAAACACTTACTTAGTATTAGTATAATAGTTGTGGTTAAGTTAATTTGGTGGTAGATAACTTCATGTTCACCTTTTCTTATACTCATAATAAAGAGGATTCATTTGTATATGTATTTTATCTTATACATTTGTCATATTGTTAAAAATGGTTGCCCCCTTAAGAGATATTGCATGCATTCTTATCTTTCATTCTCAAGGCACAAAGTTACTTCTCTTTTTATTACTATGCTATTTTGGTTTTTGGTTCATAACATTTGGTATTAGGGCTTATGATACTTTGATTTGGCTATATCAAATGAATTATATTGGTGTTTTTTTTAATGTTTAAAAGCAAAAATTTTGAGAGCTCGAGGATTATAATAAAGTACATGTAGTAAAAATTTCAAGTTCTATTTCACCATATTTTTGAAATGCAAACTGTGAAAAATAGGGCGTTTTACTAGTGTTGAAACTAGCCTCAAATGGGTATTCTTGGCAAAACAATCATATTGAAAGTTTAGCGAAAACCAAATTTAGTGTCACCACTTCCATGGAAAGAATGTAGAACATAGTAATTCAAATTGAAATTTTAGAAACAAATCTAAAATATTAGACATGTTTCTAATTTTATATAATCACTCTCCTAAAAAGGTCAAAATTGACAAGTTTTAGGAAAGTTACTATAACTTTTAATTGGCATATCAAAACTTGTTCAAACGTGTCATATTGCAAATAAGACATATCAAACTATTACAAGCGAAAAAATCAAATTCATATTTGTTTGAGGTGATTAAAAATGTGTAATAGATAAAAATAGAGGATAATGCTAGTAAAAATATTATTGGGTTCACATGGAAAGAGGTGGTGTAGAAGGTATATATTTGTTAAATATCCATAGAGCTCACCCATGACTTATGAAGAAAGTGAAGAAACACATAACCAAGTATCCAATTTTGTCATCAAATTATGGAATTGGATAAGATGATAGTGAAACATGTTGTTTTGGTGCATTTACAAACAAAAATAGTAAATAATATGGATAAAAAGATAGAAAAATTACAAAACTCACATGAACCCATGTTCATACATACTCTAGATGAAAGGCTCTTTGAAAGTGATAAGTCACCCAAGGAACTCACGAAAAATAAATATGGTACCCAAGTTGAATGACCTTCGATCAATAACAATATCTAAGGAGGATTTAACTCTAATACTAGAACTATTTATGGATGGGTTTCTAAGGGTATCCACTTTCCTAATATTGAATTACAAATTTGTAACAAAATAGATGTCTTTACATGGGGAACCAAATAGAGAAATACTTCAAATTGCATAATATTAAGGATGATAAGAAAACGGTTTCCTTGTAAGCTTCATACATTGAGACAAAACCTTATCAATGACTAATTAAAAAAAGCTTCATTCTTATAATTATATTTGAGGTTTATTTACAAGAGACCTAGAAGTACAATATGTTAAAGTTTTGAGAAAAAAGATATGAGTTGGTGAGTAAGAATCAAATGCTTAGGTGATGTTGAAGATCATAATTTAGAATTTCAAGTATTTGTCACAAGGGTGGATAACACAAGTGACCAGAATATGTTGGAAGTGTTAGAAAATCAGAAAGGTTGTTGACACCTAATCATTGGGATTAGGTGAATCCATGTAAAATGGTGTAAATAGAAAATAAGGAGAATTGGAATATGAAGAGACATTGGGAGATGAATCCCAAGAGTCTCTCCCTTTATCTATATAACTATGATCAACATTAATGCAAAAACACAATTCATTTGAGGAGTTACCTCCTATCTTGACATGGTATCAGAGCCAACTCCATTTTTGGCTTCCATTTCTACCCTTGTAACTCACTTGGAACTCCCTTTTATCATTTTTCCTGCAATATGTCAAATCCCTACATAGAATTTGCAGTTTATTATTCCCTAGAGCGTGGTGTTGGATGACATATGCTCTGTTTTTGGTAGAAGACTGAACGACCCTACATTATATCAACCTTTTTAGAATTTGTGTTGTTGGAGGTAGTGTTACTACGTTACTGTGACTGTGTTGCTGGAGGTTGTTGGAGGATAAAGTATGTACTTCCTCAAAGTGTTGTGGTGTGGTGAGCCTCCTCCATACATGTTGAATCCTCCATGTCACGCCTCCTCCATACATGTTGAATCCTCCATGCTGCGCCTCCTCCATATGACTATGGCGTCGACTATGTTATTGGTTGGTGGTATTACATTGAGTTGGGTGGTACTACTATGATAATGTTTCACTGTGTTATTACATTTGAATTGTGGTCATATTACTATTTCATGGCCCCCGTTGGTAGTATTACGTTGAACACTGGTCGTATCACATTGAGTGTTGGTCATGTTGTGGCATCGCTTGGTGGTCTCACCTCCTTCCCATACCACATCACTAGTTTCCCCCATAAACTAATCATATACCACTCGTCCTCCCCAAACTACCATACAAAATATCCTCCCATCAATGTTGTCATACCATCATACATATAACTCCACCACTCTCCCATACAGTGTTACATTGAATTATTTAATGTTTGAATGTTGAATGGTATTCCCCATACCACCTCTTCCCAACTCCCATTTTAATATATAAATTCCATACCAAACTGGAATACGACCCACCATATATAACCCGCCTCCTACCAAACCATCGGTCAAATAATGCCTCTCCCACAGTTAATACCTCCTCCATATATCATATAAATTTTCTCCCCTCATATGTTACCTCCACTCATATGTTTCCTACTCCATATAACCCTCCCCCATATACTCCTTCCCCCAAATAATACCTTTGTTGTATATATATATATATCAAAATTGTTTTTTTTACAAAATTACCACTAGAAGCGATTTTTTGCCAGTATAAGTACATTTTTACACAATACACATATTTTAAAATGCATTCATTGATATCATTTGTTGTAGTTCTCTCTAGAAAAGAGAACTATCATGAATGGTCATAGAAGACAAACTACACTCTCATTTTCAACGAGTTGTGGAGAGGAGTGTGTGAAGGAGGAGATAATGAACATGCAAAGCCCACTTCAGTTAAGGAGATTTCCATTTGGGAAAATAAGAACAACAAGGCTTATGCCTTGATTTTAGCATCTATAAATGAAGAGGTGATTCACCATATTTCAACTTTGTCAAATGATTTTTAAGCCTTACATAAGTTGAAGGAATTGTATGACTCACACTCTAAACTTGAAGTTGTCCAATTGATGGTTAAATTGTTCAGTCTTGAATTGAAAAATGATATCCCTCTTGCTTTAGCATCAGGAGTACGATCCATAATGCATGATTTAAAAACCATTGGTATTTAAATATACATTCCTCTCATAGCTTCTATCAAGGCACTATATTCCATTTATTAAAATTATCTTGAGTCATTGCAAGAAAGTGGAAACCTCGAGGAGATTACCTTTGACTCCCTTGAGAAGAAGTTTTCTGAGAGAGAGAAGGATTTTGGGAAGAAGACAAATCCTCAATCTTCTAAAGAAGTTGTGTGTCTTGCACATAAAGAGAAGAATCATGCATAAGATTCTTCTAGAGGAAGAGGTGTCTGAAGGAGAAGAGGAAGAAGGAATTTTAGAGGTAGGGGGGGTAGATGGTTCCAAGGAGAAAAGTTTGATCTTCATTGCATACGATGAAATAGAGATGGACATGATGCATCCACATGTAAGTTTCCTTGGGACATAATTGAGCAGGAAAGATATGAAGCTAAAGGTAAAACCAATGACAAAGGGAAAGGTAAATCACCTGAATCCACTCACTATGTTGTGACATTGGAATATTGGAGTAACTAAAGACTTGTTTAATGCTTCACTTGCTTCTTAGAGGAATGATTGGTTGCTTGATTCAGGGGAAACTTTCCACATTAATTATAGCAGAGATTGTTTTGAAGAATTCACTAACAATGTTGATGGAGCACTATACTTAGCATACAAGTCAAAACTCAAGCCGTCAGGGCTTGGCACAATCAGGCTCAAACTACCTGGTCTTCTAGACTTTCTTATGCATGGTTTTCTATATCTCCCAGAGCTAAGGATAAACTTGTTTTCTTTGGTCCACATTTTCCAACACGGACACCCCATTCATATGTTTGATGACAAGGTTGAGGTTAGAAAAGCATCAGATCGCTCACTTGACATGACGAGGATAGAAGAAGAAAGACTTCTGAAGTTGTAAGGTACCTCTACTCATGCACAAAACTTCTCAAACAATTCTCATTATGATGAAGGTACATTTCAATCACATATTTATGGCATGCTATATTTGGAAACTTGAATTATGACAACCTTCAAATGTTGAAGAAAAGTGGTGTTACTCGTTTGCCTACAATTCCTAGGAAACTTAAGCAATGTGATGCCTATATCTTAGGAAAGCACAACAAATAATATTTTCATGTTTCACATTCCATAGCGCATAGAAAACTTGAACTTATTCATTCATACTTATGTGGCCCAATGCTTGTTCCTTCTGCAAATGGAAATAAATATATGATGACATTTATTGATGACTACACTAGAACGTGCTGGGTTTATTTATTGAAGAACAAATCTAATGATTTTCAAACATTCAAGAACTTTCATGCATGGATTGAAAATGATGCACAATCTCATATTGGCTCTATTCGAATTGATAATGGAAAAGAATACACTTCAAATGAATTTGAAAACTATCTTCGCCAGCATGGGATCAAACATCAAACAACTGTGCCTTATAACCCCCAATAGAACGGAGTAGCTAAAAGAATGAATAGGGAAACCTTAAATATGGTGCGTTCCATGATGCTTTTCAAGAACGTAAAATTGATGTTTTGGGCCAATGCAGTTCTATGTGTTGTGTATATAAAGAATAGGTGTCCATATAATGTTATTAGAAGTAAGACTCCTTATGAAATGTGGTATGGCCACATTCCTTTGGTAAAGCATCTTAGGGTATTTGGTTCCACCTGTTATGCCTTGATACCTAAGGAAAAAAGAAACAAACTTGGTGCAAGGAGTCATAAGTGTATCTTCTTGTGGTATTCAAATACCTCCAAAGACTACCATCTCTATGATAAAGTTAAGAAGAAGTTTGTAGTATCTAGAGATGTGATGTTTCTTGAATCTTCCAAGGCTGACAATGTTGTTGAGCCACAAATTGATTGCTTGGATAGATTCAAACATGCTAATTCTTTTCAAGAATTTGATAATGAGATTCCACATCTTGAAGGGGGGGTTTCTTATATTGGATCAATCTATGGAATCTTCTTCTGAAGCACTCTCTCCCCCGCATGAAGCTCCAGCCATTGATTCAGATGACATTTTGAGTGATGTGATTGACAGAATTGGGAGACTAAATCTTGATTCATAACCAATTCAATCAACTGAGAAGCTTGGGCCATCTCAAAAAGGTCCTCTAAAATGGTTGACAAAGACACTTGAAAGTGTTCATTTTGATGAGGTTGGAAAGATAGGAACAAGAAGTTCAACCAAACAGAATGGAGGTTATGTAGACAATTTTGATTCAGCTGTTGATATGGATGTTTCTTGTGATTGTGAACTGAATTTGTCTTCATATTTTGAACCAATATCCTTCAAAGTCGCTTCTCATGATGAATGGAACGAAGCGATGAAAAAAGAGTATGATGCCTTGATAAAGAATGGCACTTGAAAGCTGGTTAATCCTCCATTGGGAACCAAACCAATAAGCTGCAAGTGGTTCTACAAGAACAAGTATAAAGTTGATGGTTCACTTGACTAGAACAAATCCAGGCTCGTGGAAAAAGGTTTTGCATAGAAGGAAGGGGTCTACTATGAGGAGAATTTTTTCCCCACAACAAAATGGGCTACCATTTGGACACTCTTTGCCGTGGTAGCTTAGAACGGTTGGAAATTCCATCAAATGGACGTAAAAACTACTTTCTTGAATGGGGATCTGAAAGAGAATGGTTTTATGTCCCATCCATAAGGATTTATTGTGAAGGGTCAAGAACATAAAGTATGCAAGCTTGTAAAATCCTTGTATGGCCTCAAGCAAGCACCGCAAGCCTGGTACAAGAAGTTAACTAAGCAGCGTCTAAAACTCAACTTCAAACATTGTGATCTTGATGATGCAACTTTGTTTATCAATAAAGTTGGAAAAACAGTTATATATCTTGTGGTGTATGTAGATGATCTTTCGATGACAGGGAACAATGAGATCTATATTTCATCCATAAATAAGGCATTGGGGAAAGGTCTTGAAATGACAGACTTGGGGTATGTTCACTACTATCTTGGTTTTGAAGTAACTCAACATCTAAAGTTTATATTCCTCTCTCAGAAGAAGTACATTGGAGATGTGTTTAACAAGTTTGGCATGGTTAAGTGCAATCATTTGACTACCCCAATGCAACAAAACTTAAGGCTCACATCCACTGAAGGAAAATAATTTGAGGATGCAAAAAAGTATAGATAACTTGTAGGAAGTCTCAACTACCTGACTACTACTAGACCAAACATTTCATTTGTTGTTGGAATCCTCTCTAGGTTTATGCAAAAGCATTGTGAGGGACATTGGTCTACTACGAAAAGAGTTCTAAAGTACTTGAATGGAACTGAAGACTTTGGACTTAAGTATACACATATGGGTGATTCCAACTTGATTGGATACTCTGATTTAGACTTTGATGGAGATAAAGAAACTAGGGTATCTACTTTAGGTTATGTTATGAGTCTTAGATAAGAAGTTGTCTCCTGGAGATCACACAAAAAATCAGTTCCATTAGATTCCACAACTGAGGAAGAATATGTGGCTGCAGTTGAAGCAGCAAAGGAAATTGTGTGGCTCAAGAAAATTCTGGAAGATTTGGAGCAGAAACAAGTGAATTCAAATCCTCTCATGATTGACAACACTTTTGGAATAAAGTTAGCCAAGAACCCAAAGTTCCATGATCAAACGAAGCACATCAATACAAAATACCATTTGATTCGACATCATGTTTAAGACAAGACAATCCATCTATGCCATTGTTCCACAAATGAGTAGATTGCAAGAATCTTCACTAAATCGCTTGGAAGAGAAAACTTCAAAAGATTTAGAATGATGCTTGGACTCATCAACATCCCTCTAGATTAAGGGGGGAATGTTGACACCTAGTCATTGGGATTAGGGGAATCCATGTAAAATAGTGTAAATAGAAAATAAGGAGAATTGGAATATGAAGAGACACTGGGAGGTGAAGCCCAAGAGTCTCTCCCTCCATGTATATAACTATGATCAACCTTAATGCAAAAACACAATTCATTTGAGGAGTTACCTCCTAGCCTGACAAAGGTAGAAATATTTTCTTATATAGATAATTACTTGTGATCCTTTTATCTTTATGTTTTTCCTTGATATTTTAGTTCATCGAGAAATTACCAAAACAATAGCACAAGGACAACAAATGTAGGCAGACAACTAAGGAAAAAATCCTATCTAGGGGAAAACCGAGTCAAAAATTATTCCTTCAATAGTTTCTCAAGATAATCCAAGACCCTTGACCTAGATAAAGACTTCCTCTACACCAATCAACCCTATATCCTTCTTGCAGATGATAACCCTCAATAGAAACTTCGACCTAGCAGCATCAACTTGCAGTAGCAGCTTTGAACTAGCAACTGGTAGTAGCAGCAACATCAACTTCGACTAGACAAAGAAAAACTCTGATCTCCCTAGATACCCCTCCTGAGTGAGAGATATATGGCCCAAAATTTCGATCTTGATGTCTTCTTCTTGCCTCTAAAATTTCTCACTCCTTTTCAGCCCCTTTCTAGTTCCTCTT
This sequence comes from Pinus taeda, assembly GCA_000404065.3. NCBI lineage: Eukaryota > Viridiplantae > Streptophyta > Pinopsida > Pinales > Pinaceae > Pinus > Pinus taeda. The sequence continues at coordinate 56,737 of APFE031298962.1, read as the reverse complement.
CAACTTTGCATTTCCCAACTTTAGGATATCGAACTATATGAGAGAGAGTAAATTACTCCTAATGAATTCGAACTACCTTGTATATATAGGCTTCCAATGAGTTAAAATTGTCCTTCTTGAAGCCAACTTGATCTTCTTGAGGCCAACTTGGTGTGGAGGGAAAAAATAACATATTTGACTCAATATTAATTATTTTTACATGATTCATGTTGAAAAAGCGTAAATAGGTTTGGTCTTCATAATGACGTGTAATTCTGATATTTCTAAAGAATGAAAAGAAGAAAATAAAATTATTATTGTAAGCCTTGCCTCATGGGTTTCATGAGTAAGTGATTTTATTTTAGATTCTCCCATTTAGAGCCTTGGGATTTTTCATTAATGTCATGTATGAAGAGCTCTTCTTGAGCATGTATATGATTCCATTAAAGTGTCTAGAAGCACTCCAACGAAAAGCACATGGTTCTCCTATTCAAGTCGGCCTCCATATGAATTAAGTAGCACATGTCAGCTCACCTAATAAGACACATCCCTTCGCTATGTGACATGTTGGCTTATATATATGACATACCACTATATATATGGGTGAAGGCACTTCGTATTTCCACAGTCAGGAATTCAAATATCTCTGTGATTTTAGGTGAACATGAGCAATGGAGAAGATGATTGTTTTAGAGATGAAGTTTTGGTGTCCTAACAAGGAATCATAGTTTGATGAAGATACTACAGTTCTATGGAGACAAGGGAATTCAAAGTCCTCTATAGTTTGGATCACAGTGACAACAAGGCTCTTTTCTAGACTACTCACAAAAACATAATTTCGGATCTATAAAAGAAGGTCTCTATGCTACACAGTTTGGACAAGTATATTTATATTACAATTTAGTGCTAAAAGGAAACTACAGTTCAACGATCTGAAGATTGAGTTTCAATGCTACCTTAAAGGAAGGATATCAGTGCTATCTGTTATAGACATTTTTGGGCACTTCAACCCCAACCATAAATGTCCATAAATTGAGGGCTCCTAAGTCTCTAAAAGTGTTGCTTCACTGCCTAAAGGAACAAGGTCAGCTGATTACATCATCTCCCAGAAGTTCTCCACTGATAATTGCTCATAAATGGTCAAAATTGGATCATACTGAAAGCCCAATGCAGAGGGTGCGATGCATATCACCTTCCTAGTATAAAAGGTGCGATGCATACTGAATTTCTCCTCTGTAGGGTGCGATGGTCAGGAATGGACAAATGGAAAGGACAAAATGCGAGGTGGAAGATCATGGAATCTGCCAGAAGCTTCCCTCTGACACTTGCCTCTCTATTTTCGACCAGGGATGAGTAAGAGATTATCATTCTCCAAGTGGAAGCAGGAACTATCAGAGAGAGAACACTAATCAAGATCCCAGAAGATGACTCACCTCTCTGTAATCATCTATATATGGATCCCTCATCACAGAGATCTAGAGGCTGGAATTTTGTATCTTATAGAGAAGTGTTGTTGGTTTTTTGGTCTACATTCATAGTGTTGGGTGATCTAAGCTTTGCTTGAGGTGAAGAAGGGCTTCCTACCTGGAGGATGATGATGGGTAAGAACATATGGTTGTAATCCTCTTGCTACTTTTCATCTTAATAATGTTATTATTGTTTTCTTCCATATTCTTGTGTGCTTGTTTATATATGCATTTATATGGTTAACGCACATCTGATCCTGTGTTATTTATGAGTATAGATCTTTGGTTCCTCGATAGTACTATGTTGTTGTGATTCCACAGGTTCTTTTTGAAGCTAGGCGGATGAAGAAGAAGCGGCGAAACTCTATCAAGAAGGAGAGGAAATCAAGCACAAGAATCAGGTTGGTCTTCTTGCTTCTTCTCTTGTCTCTTTTCATAAAAGAAAACAATAGTAGACTTTACTTGCTTGTTTCTAAGATAGCCACCCATCTTAGTGGGAATAGAAGCATCTGAGTGGACACTATTCCCGGTAACAAAATGGCAACTCTGCTGGGGAGCGACTAGATTACTTGTTAGCCTATCTATCCTTGTTTCTTTTATAAACTTACAAACAACGCCTGAAGTCAAGCCAGCTAGCCTTCGA
>APFE031298962.1:2798-30064 GCA_000404065.3 Pinus taeda | reverse complement strand
GCTCCTAGAAGGATGAGCTTAACCCCTAGAGGCAAGGGAAGAGGTTGGCTTGCCTATATTATGTATTTTCTTAATCATTTTCAGGGGTTGGAAGGTTGGACTCTTGAGAGAGCAGTAGCTCATTGTATTATCTCTTGTATCTCTGCAATTTTTGGCAAGGAAGACCAGGGTTTTGCAGTCATCTTTGGGATTCTTGTGGACTCATGTGTTGATGGTGTGTTTCTTCAGTCATTGTAAGCTTTGTTATGTGCTTCATTTTCCTTCTATACTTCTGCCATTAAACAAATGAAGTGTTAAAGTAAGAATTCATGCTTGCCATGCTCTGCTTTTAAATTTGTTTAATTTCAATGTTTTCTACTGTCTAAAGAGAATTCAAAGTTATTGTTTTCTCTCTTTAGCTCTCTCACCTGTCATTCCTAATCATCCCACCTCAAATCAAAGGCATCAATACTGTCTCCTACCTCGCCCCAAAGAACCCCCTGCAGAAATTGTGTCCAATCCCCGCACCCAAAATTGTCATCCCCTCAATTTGCCACCAAAAACCCAAAAACCCCAAACCAATCTTTCTGATCAGTTTACTAGCCTAAAATCAGTGTTACCTTATTGGTCTTCTCATCTATTGAAGATTTTACGAGATAGACCGGAGAGAGCCTTCTCCTACCCCGTAGGGCTAGCTACGAGGCTAAATGGTTTGATGTAGCCTTGAGGTTTACCTGTCTCAGCCTGAGGAGAAATTTCAAGCGCTAACACCATCCCTAAGCTTACATATTACTCCCTAATCCCCTATTTCCCAAACAAAACCTTGTCCTAACAGTCCCAAAACCCCTCATACTCTCTCCCCCCATAGTCCCTCATATATTTTTACCCTTGGTGGCAGAAAATTAAAAACACCATAAATCTCCTACTACTCATCAAGAGAAACTCACCCATTAGCAAACATGGAGTCTAATCCTTCATATGACCATGATGAAGAGACACACAGTGACTCTCCTACCGAAATACATGCACCAAGGAGACCTCACAAAAGTGGCAAACATATATGGGAGGAGCCTACTACACTTGCCGAGCTACAGGCCTGCCCTCTTGCTATCACATGTTTCCAACACCAGTCCTGCTATGAGTTCTGTGAGATGGTTGCTAGAGTCCAATATCATCATGAGTTGGCCCAATTGTTTGTGCTTCATCTACATAATGACTAAGCCACCCTAGCTGGTGTAACACTCACTTTAACACCGGCTTTTATTTCTCTAGCAACCGACATTCCTAATATTAGAGAACAATGTAACAAAAGGCAACAAATTGACAGGGAACATTATGAACCATACATCAAGCCCGATTATTTGAGACAACTCAGCAGAGTTTTTCCCTTTCAGTACCTAAAAGATTCATATGCTCCTTTAATGAAACTGATAATGAAATATTTCAGCTGTGAGGGCCGATTTTCTCGCCTATATGCTTATCATATCAGATTGTTGATGCACTTTACCAGGGTGAGAATAATGAATCTCCCCTACTTCATGTGCCGAAATATTGAGAATATGAACACCCTAGTACAACAAAGGACTCCTCAGCAACAGTTCAACAGTATATATCATTTTTCTCTCATTAAGATTGTGGTCATACATCAATTGGGTTTGCAGGGCATCTCAAGAGAGGATTTCATTTCTCATCAGTTCTTCACAGCTCCTTAGGGACCTCCAGAGGCTTTTCATGAGACAGGTGGACCTTCACATCAGCAGGAGGGTCATGAGACATAGACCGCTAGTATGTCGGTGTTTATCACCTATCAAAAGGGCACTAGACAGTTGTTTGCAGCAGGAAAGCGAGTATTATCTCCACCCGGGGTTGAAGAGGCCTCGCTTCCTTCATCAGCACATCAGGTTCAGGACAAAGGCAAGAGGCCATTATAGAATTATGGGTCTTCAGGTGAGTAGGAGACCGATTACATTCTCATTAAGGATGATGACACTGATTTGGGCTCACAAAGATCAAAGCTCAAAGAGGTCATCCAGGAGCAATAGGTGGACATCAATGCTTTGTCCCTCAACTTAGAAAGAGCTAAGTGGATAATAAAGTACCTGGAGCAAAGAAACAAGTAGCTTGAAGAGCAGCAAAGGATTATGGAATTTCAAAACGTACGAGAAAACCGCCAAGCTACCAAAAGGAGGGAGGTGAAGCTCACGTCACTTGAGCAAGAAATCAATGCCGATCGAGAATCATGGCTTGAGAGAGTGAATATCCACTTAGAAAGGTTGCTAGAGAAGGATAACAAGGAGAAAACGATGTTGAGGCATATGGCCTACCATTACATGGTGAGGAATAAAGGTTGCAAGGCGAGAATCAGAAGCTTGAAAGCAAAATTGAAAAGGGCATCAAGGAGGCGAAAGGAGAAATATAGACTTCAAATATTGGCTGAGGCTTCCTTGGCCCAACATAGATCTTTATGGAGAAGACTCAGCCCAAATTTCAAAAAATTTGGGACACTTTTTGCATTTTTGAAATTTTTGGGTTAAAACACAGAATTTTCTGCTCTATGCGTCGCGCCACCTGGCACTCGCTTTTGATGGGAGCCTCCAAATGACAAAAACTCAGCATTTTTGGATTTTTCATGAAAAAATATGCTTGCCTACCAATGGCCAAGAAATTTTGACAGGTTTTGAGCCCTCAAAAAGATCAAAAACACCCAAAAAATGACCTTACTGCCCCTATTTTGACACACATGGAGAACTCAGTTCTGGAGGCACAAATGGAGGCCAAATTCAAAAATTCCACTTGTTCTAGAAAGTAGACAGGCAAATCTTTCCAACAAGCACACTTGGAGAAAATTTTAACACTGGGAAGGCCTCCAAAAGTGGCTGAAAATAGGCACTACACATAGGGAAATCAACGCGGCGCATTGATGAATTTTGCTCAATTTGACCAAGTATACTCTGTTTTTTACCTAGTTACTTGATAGTTTGACTTTTCTCCTTCTTAATGTCAAACTTATTATGTAATTTAATGTAAATTGATAGATCTTGATGTAATTATGTCAAATTTTCACTCATGGATGTAGATTCATCTATCAAAAAGTAGTTTGTAACTGAATGAATCAATTCCCTGGTTTCTAGAGGCAAGCTGCTACACTGCCTAATTTATAGTTCTTAGTTTAGAATTAGTTGGAACAGCTCCTACACTTGTGAGCTTGACCCCTAGAGGCTAGGATGAGTTATGATTTGTCAATATCTTGTGATTTTTTAGTCATTAGCATGGTTGGACTTTTGAGAAAGCTTGGAGCTTCATTGTATACTCATATCAACAGTTTTGGCTAAGGAAAAGAGACTAGGGTTTGTAGCACTCTTTGGGATACATGTGGCATTTTGTTTTGGTATAGTGTTTTCTTTTGTAGTTGTGAATTTACTTATGTGTTATCTATGCCATTATCTATCTTGTTTCTTCTTAACTAAATCAAACAAGGGTAAAGGTAGAATCCATTGAAATTGTAGTGCTCTACCTAGGGTTTGCTTTAGTTTTTGATGTTTTCAATTGTTTGAAGAGGATCCCTGAGTTTTCTTGCCCTCTTTAGCTCCTCACCTGTCTAATCTCTCCATATCATTCAATTTGAAGTGCCAAATCAGTTGCATACCTTGCCCCATCGAGATCTCTGCAAAACTGAGCCTCATTCCCCACACCCAAAATCTGCCTTTCCATTTGAGCCAACAAAAACATCATTAAATTCAATCAAAATCTTTTGCACACATACCTAGTCTAAGATCAGTAATCTCAAGTCCTTATTGATCATACTTTGTCGATATTGATAGGAGAGAGCCCTCTCGTGACCTGGTAGGGCTAGCTACCAGGTTAAGCATGGTTTGATGTTACCCTAGATCCCACCTTTCTCAGCCTGAGGTGGATTTAGGGCCTAATAAGGATAAACCCTATGGAAGTTTCATGTCTTCAAGTTCTGGTGAGATGAGGTAGAGATACCATTAAGATAGTGTGGTCCATTCTATACGGTATGTTGCAGTGGTGCAAACCAAATGGTTTAATGTTGATGGTGATGATGATCAATACTTCCTAGGAGTGGAAGTACCTCCCTTGCTAAGAGGGAGTGTTGATTTGTGTAACTTGGGAGGTACTGCCACAACCTTAACGGGCTAGGTTTGGGAGGAAATTGACCACAAATATGTTAGGTCCCTATAATACTTGTGTATTCCCATTATTATTATTGTTAGGGTAACCCCTATTGTTATTATTGTGCCCATGTATCCCTCATGTTGTTATTTTTGTGCCCCGTAGAAGCCCACTATTGTTATTGTTGTATCCTTACATTGTTATTATTATGTAGACTCTGATTATATTTTGACCCCTTAAACTCATATATATACCAAGGAGGTATTATCATTTGTATCATCCAAGAATTGTTCATTCATGTAATGTAAAGGAGGTTTCCCCCTTGAAGAGGCTAATTTCTAAGTCGTTGATATATCTTTTATTCTAATTTTTGAGCTAGTTACATAAAATTTGGTATCAGAGCTTTGATATTCTAGGGTTTCTCTGCTTCAAATAGGTCATCTTGGAATTTTCGCTATAAATGTTTTTATACGAGGCTTCAAAAGTTAAAATTGTAATTATGTAGAGTTGGAATATTAGTCAACTTCATGTACGAAATTTAGAGCTTGCTTTGCTATATCTTCAGAGATATGATCCGAGGAAGTTAGGGGTTTTGTAGGCTCTAAAATTCCCTCTCAAATAGATGACGTAGGGCAAATATTCATAACTTTTTCTTTGAGCATTGGATTTGAATTTAGTAAAAAGTGGCTAAAAGTGCACAAACTTTAGTTCGCTCTAATGAACTAGTCTATAATCAGGTCATCGTGGGATATTGGGCATAATTGTTTCTTGAAGAATCCAATCTTGGTCTATCTTGTGGGTTTGGAAAGAAGACTCAGAGGTCTACCACAAGAAGAAATTTCAGACCTTGAAGATTCAAATTTACAGAGACAAAACAATTTCAATATCGAGATCCTAAAACACAAAAGGTGTGTATTTTTTAAATTTTGCATAAATTTTATTTGAAAATTAGTTTGAAGTGATTCAAAGGGCATAGTGAAGCATATCTATTATTGTTTGATTCCAAAATGTCTCGAAACAAAAAAATGGACACACCTAGTAAGCAACCAGAAAGCTCTTCTATGATGCATGAAGAAGATGAAGTGATGTAGGCGCATCTATAATTAGCCAGCAATGTGATTGTGTGTTCACATGTTGTGGCTAACAAGGATTGGAGAGAAAAATTGATTATTAATTTTCTTATTAATTGTTAATTATGCAGTAGTTAGTTTGTTTTCAAATTCTTGATGAAATAGGAATAAATGGCAAGTTGATCCTCCCTATGAGGAGATGAAGCCAAATAGATCAGATCATTAAGTTAGGATAGGATTTGGTTTCTAAAAACAGTAGACTCCTTCATTTGTGGAAGGAGGCTATTAGTTAATGATTTTTTTTTCTGGTTGTAATCTCGAGTGAGGAGAAACAGAGAGACAGGGTAAGGAGAGTGAAAAATCAAGCCATCGAGGGCCAAATGGGATAAGACCCACTTTCATGAATTAAACTCTGTTTTTTTATTAGGTATCTGAAGCTTTCTATTGATTGTTGATTTTAAATATGAAATCTGTGGATTTGCAGGTAAGGATATCTTATGTTTTTGTTAGGAAAATGCAAGGTGGGAGTTGTTGGAACCTAAACCCTGCTTGTAGTTTGAGTACAACAACTACTTCCAGAACAGTTTCGAATGTTGGAACAATTCCTTCATATGGCCTCATGTTTGGTTTCTATAAGGGATCCCTAAAGAGAAACCATACGCACAAGATCAAGATTTGGCTTGATCACAGTCAAGCAGCTATTCCTTTGTACAACTACGAGTTTGTCGAGCATTGATATGATGGTAGCCTTCACGATTTTATTTCTAATCCTGTAGATCATGCCTCAGCAATTCGAAAAAGGAGGAAACCAAGAAAAACAAAAATCTAGAATAAAATTATGTTAAATCGAAGTCCTGAGCTTGGTGTTGTGTTTTTTTCCTCCTAGCATTACGTTTTTGCTAGTTGGCGCTATGCTTCCCCTCTTGGTGCTGTCTTTTGCCCGAAATTGCAACGTTTTTTTTTATAATGCTGGGCTTTTGTTAGGGACCTGCTAATAAATTTTCCTCAGACCACTCAAATCGACTCCACTGATGCAGATTGCCTCTCTGTGATCCACCTATAGTTTCACTCTGTTTGGGTTAGTCTGAGCTCCGTTTTAGGTGTTTATGCATAGAATAGTGTAGGTTGTAGTGATCCTTTAAGCTGGTTCTACATCATTTGGTATCAGAGTTGATTAGGAACCGAGTTCTACTCTTAGAACTTCAGCAAGCATGCCACCTAGGAGAGGAGCTGGCATAAGTCGAAGAAGGCCTATAGCCAATGTAGTTTTACTCGACGAGATTTGACATCTTCGCACAAGAATGGAGACAATGGAAACTGCTTAGAGAAGAACACTTGATGAAGGGGATGCTAGCACTACCAAGGAATCTTCTGAGGAAGAAGAAGACAAAGAAAATGAAACAACTAAAGTCCTCAATATGTTGGCAAAAGTTAGAGGAAGACCAAAGATAGAAATACATATGTATGGAGGAGGCTTTAATGTGGAAGAGATGATGGATTGGATTAGCTCATTAGACAAGTATTTCAACTATGAGGAGGTTGACGACAAAAATAAGGTGAATTTGGAGCTACCAGATTGAAGGGCCATGCAGCCATCTGGTGGGATGAGATACAACTATCCAGAGAAAGAAAGGGAAAATCAAAGATCAAGCAGTGGGATAAAATGGTGAGTAAATTAAAGAGTAAATTCATGTCAAAGGATTACCAGATGAACCTTTTCAGACAGTTGCAAAACTAGAGGAAGAAATGAATGATTGTCAAGGAGTAAACAGAGGATTTCTACAAGCTGAGCATTAGAGAAGGACATGCTGAGGATGATACAGAAAAGATAGCTAGATATATCAATGGCTTGGGATTTGACATACAAGATGAGATTAGTTTGTTGAGTTTGAAGACAATTGAAGATTCCTATCAAGCAGCTTTGAAGGCAGAGGAGAAAATATCAAGGAAGAAAATGAGAGGAGCAGGGATAAAAGTCTAGCAAGAGGAAGAGGAGATTCCAAACCAAGGTTCCAACACTCTCAAAATGGAGAAGGAGGTTCTAGTAGTCAACCATCATAGAGAGGAGACTTTGCTAGAGTGACATTTGTATCCAAAGGTAGAGGTTAAGGAAGATAAATTCAATGTTACATTTGTGGATAATTAGGACATGGATCATGGGACTGCCCCCAAAATAAAATAGCCAACCAAAGGAATGTGAATATAGTGGAGACAAGAATAAAACCCTTAGGTCATGGGGAAATAAGAGCCACCTGAGGTAGGAAAGTCCTTATTGTTAAAAAGGGCGTTGCTTAAGGCAGAGAAGGAAACAAATGAACCAGCTCAGAGGAAAAGTCTATTCAGGACTATATGCAAGTCTAAAGATAAATGTTGCAAGCTTGTGATTGATAGTGGGAGTACTGATAATTTGGTTTCCATAGAGATGGTTGAGAAATTGGGGTTGGTTAAAATAGTACACCATAATCCTGACAAGGTGGCATGGCTATAGAAAGGACATCAACTTCTAGTGACGGAACAGTGCAAAGTGGAGATATAGATTGGTACCTATAAAGATGTCATATTGTGTGATGTGATTCCTATGGATGTGTGCCTTATATTACTGGGAAGATTGTGGCAGTTTGATAGGAAAGCCATTCATGATAGCAGGAGGAACAAATATACCTTAGAGAAGAATGGAAGAAGCACATATTGTTGCCTTTGAATGATGAACCAAATAAAGGAGCAGTTGGAGATAATTTTTTGTTGATCAATGGAAAATAGTTGATGCGAGAAGTCAAAAAAGAGGAAGGAATGCAATTTTTTGTTGTGGGAAAACCCAAGGTGATTTTGACTTCTACTAATTTAGACAATCTACTTGTGGAAATTAAAAATTCGTTGAATGATTATGCTGATATTATTGTTGATCAATTACCAAATGCATTGCCACCAATTAGAAGTGTCAGCCATCACATAGATCTAATACCTGGTGCGATTTTGCCAAACAAAGCAGCATATAGGTTAACTCCTCGGGAAAATGAAGAAGTTGGAAGGAAGGTACAGGAATTGTTGGATAAAGCACTGATAAGGGAGATCTTAAGTCCATGTGCAATACCAATAGTACTTAGTCCAAAGAAAGGTGGTGAATGGCGCATGTGTACTGACTCCAGAGCAATAAATAAGATCACTATCAAGTATAGATTTCCCTTACCATGTATGGATGATTTGATGGATTGTTTGAGTGGGTCAAAATATTTTTCTAAAATGTATCTAAAGAGTGGATACCATTAAATAAGGATTAGAGAGGGGGATGAATGGAAGACTACGTTTAAGACCAACATTGGGTTGTATGAATGGTTAGTGATGCCTTTTGGGCTAACTAATGCACGAAGTACCTTTATGAGACCGATGAATGAAGTCTTAAAGGAGTATGTTGGAAAATTCGTGATAGTTTATCTTGATGAAATTTTATTTTTTCAGCGAGAGTAAGGAAGAGCATCTGGAACATCTTAAACTAGTTTTAAATACTTTGCAAAAGGAGAATCTGCTAATAAATTTGAAGAAGTGCAGTTTCATGAAGAAGGAGCTCATTTACCTGGGATTTGTAGTCTCGGAAGAAGGTTTGAAGATGAACCCATAAAATATTTAAGCAATTTTGAATTGGCCAACTCCAAGAAGCATATTTTACATAAGAAGTTTTCATGGTCTTGCAAGTTTTTATAGGAAGTTTATAAGAATTTTTCATCATATCTGTGCTCCGATAGTTGAAACAATAAAAGAGAGTGACCAATCATTCAAGTGGACAGAGGTAGCAGATCGAAACTTTAAATTGTTGAAAAAGAAGATCACTAAAAAACTTGTTTTAGCCTTGCCAAAATTTGATAAAACTTTTCAAGTTGAGATTGATACTAGTGGGATAGCAATTGGAGTTGTCTTGAGCCAAAAGAGACCTATAGCTTATTTCAGTGAAAAGTTGAATGAGGCCAAGCAGAAGTACTCATCCTATGAAAAATAATTCTATGCTATTGTGTAGACTTTAAAGAAATGGAAGCATTACTTGTTGCCTAAATAATTTATTTTGTATTCTGATAATCATGCACTACAATTCATAAATAATGAGCCAAAGTTGAGCCAAAAGCATGCTAAATGGTTGGAGTTATTGCAAAGTTTCACCTTTGTAATCAAGCATACAAGCAGTAAGTCAAATAAAGTTGTTGATGCTTTGAGGCACGTAAATATGGTTGTGCAAGAACTGAATATTGGCATCTTTGGGTTTGAAGAGATGATTTATATGTACAAGGAAGACATTGATTTTAAAGAAATATTTGCAGCTGTTCAAAGTCTTGTGATTCATAAAAGAAGCCAGTGGCTAGACTACCAAATTTAAGAAGTTTTGTTGTTCAAGAGCAATAAACTATGTATCCCTAGATGCTCCATGAGAGAAAATCTAATAAAAGAAAAACACATAGGGGGACTATCTAGACACTTTGAGCAGGAAAAAACCTTTGCTCAAGTGAGTACTTTTTATTATTGGCCAAAAATGCAAACTGATATCAAAAAGTTTGTTGAGAAATGCAGGATTTGTCAACATGCCAAGGGAAGGAGCCAAAACACTGGATTATATCGGCCATTACAATACCGAACAGACCTTGGGATGCAGCCAACATGGAATTTGTTTTGGGTTTGCCAAAAACTCAAAGAGGATATGATTCTATCTATGTTGTTGTAGATAGGTTTTCAAAAATGGCTCATTTCATTGCTTGTAGGAAAACTAGTGATGCAACTCACATTGCCAATTTTGTTTCCTCAGAAATTGTAAGATTACATGGGCTGCATGTAAGCATTGTTTTAGACATAGACACTAAGTTCATGGAACATTTTTGGAGGACCCTATGGAGAAAACTAGGTACAAACCTCAGTTTTAGTTCAACCTATCATCCTTAGATGGATGGGAAAACTGCAGTGGTGAACAAGAGCTTGGGAAACATATTAAGGAGTTTGGTTTATAAGAATCCAAATAGTGGGATTTTGCGCTTTCTCAAGCTAAATTTGCTTACAATGATACTCCTAACTGAAGTACCGAAATGAGTCCATTTCAGATTGTTTTTGGCATGCACTCAAGAGGAGTATATGAGCTTAGAGATTTGGCAAAGCAGGAAACCAAGAGTGCAAATGCTGAAGAATTTGTGGAACAAATGCAGAAACTACAGGAAGATGTCAAGCAAAGGTTACAGGAAAGCAGTAGGAAGTATAAACAAAGGGCTAATCAGAGGAGGACAGAAAAGGAGTTACAAGTGGATGATTTAGTTATGGTTTACTTGAGGAAGGAAATATTTCATGTCGAGACGTATAACGAAATGAAAATAAAAAAGATAGTGCCATACAGAATTTTGAGGAAGTTTTCCTCTAATGCTTATGAGATTGAGCTACCGAATGGAATTGGCACATCTCCTATCTTTAATATTGCAGACTTGTACCCGTACAAGGAAACAGAGGAAAAATCAAAACATGAACCTGCAGAAGAGGAGGTTAAGACTCTAAATTGGGAGGAACAGATGCCAAAGACAACAAAGAAGGAAGTAGAAGCCATTCTAGAGAAAAGAGCAACAAATAAGACTAGGGGCCAAACATATTATCTGTATCTAGTCAAATGGAAGGGATAGCTAGTTGAGGATGCTAATTGGATGACAACAGTAGAGCTAAAAAAATACCAAGTGAATCCTGAAGATTTGATAGACCAGTCTTTTTCTTTCGTAGGAGTCTGATGCAGGAGCATCTAGACTTAGCCAACAAGGATGCAGGAGTCTGATTGTGTGTTCACATGTTGTGGCTAACAAGGATTGGAGAGAAAATTTGATTATTAGTTTTCTTATTAATTTTTAATCGTGTAGTAGTTAGTTTGCTGTCATATTCTGGATGAAATAGGAATAAATGGCAAGTTGATCCTCCCTGCGAGGAGATCAAGCCAAATAGATCAGATCATTAAGTTAGGATAGGATTTGGTTGCTAAAAATAGAAAACTCCTTCATTTGTGGAAGGAGGCTGTTAGTTAGTGATTTTTTTTTGGTTGCAATATCGAGTGAGGAGAGATAGAGAGATAGGGTAAGGAGAGTGAAAAATCAAGCCATCGAGAGCCAAATGGGATAAGACCCACTTTCATGAATAAAAATTTGTTTTTTTATTAGGTATATGAGGCTTTCTGTTGATTTTAAATCTGAAATTTGTGGATTTACAAGTAGGGATATCATATGTTTTGGTTGGGAAAATGCAAGGTGGGATTTGTTGGAACCTAAACCCTGCTTTTAGTTTGAGTACAACAATTCCTTCCAAAACAATTTCGAAAGTTCAAACGATTCCTTCATATGGTCTCATGTTTGGTTTCTGCAAGGGAACCCTAAAGTGAAACCATACACACAGGATCAAGATCTGGCTCAATCACAGTCAAGTAGTTTATCCTCTGTACAGCTACAAGTTTGTCAAGCATCGGTCTGATGATAGCCTTCACAATTTTATTGTCAATCCTGTAGATCATGCCTCAGCAATTCGACAAAGAAGGAAACGCAGAAAAACAAAAATCTAGAAGAAAATTCTATTAAATCGTAGTCCTGAGCTCGGTGTTGCATTTTTTTCCTCCTGGCACTACGTTTGTCAGGTGGCATTGTGCTTCCCCTCTTGGCACTGCCTTTTTCCCGAAATTGCAACATTGTTTTTTATAACACTGGGCTTTTGTCAGGGACCTACTAATCAATTTTCCTCAGACCAGAGAGTCCTCAAATCGACTTCATTGATGTGGATTGCCCTATCTGTGATCCACCTATAGTTTCACTATGTTTGGGTTAGTTTGAGCTTTGTTTTAGGTTTTTATGCATAGAATAGCGTAGGTTGTAGTGATCCTTTAAGATGGTTCTACATCAAGAAGAAATGCAACATGGTATATCAAAATTACAAGATCAAGTGCAACAAATTTTACTCTCACAAAGAGTAACCAAAAATGAATTGCTTGCAATGATGAATGTTAACATGGAGGGTTTAGAATCAAAAATAGAAAGGGACATGGAAGGCTTGAAGGATGGTATAGAAATGAAAATGGAATGGTTGAAGGGTGGTTTAAAAGAATAAATGGAAGGTTTGAAGGAAGGTTTGAAAAAGTTGTTACAAGAAATGCTTCCTAAGGCTGACAAGGTATTTCATGAAACTCGTGATGAGAACAAAAGGAATGTTAATCATGGTCTCAGAGACTCTAACTTTGGGTTGAATACCAACCACATTCCAAAGATCAATATGAGGAATTTTGATGGTAAGGATCTAGTAACATGGATACTATATATGGAGCAATATTTCGATCTACATGATGTGCAACCCTCACAAAAGATACGTATTGCATATTTATATTTAGAACATAATCAGTTTGTATGGTATCAATGGATTTGTTCTCGTAAACCACTTGTTACTTGGTCAATTTTTATGGAGAAATGATAGCACATTATGAGGATACAAATAGAAACACCTTCTTTAGCCAATTAATAAATCTCAAACAGAAGGTTTAATGGCGAAGCACATTGAGGATTTCCAAAAGTTGAATATCAAGGTAACTGATACTCCAGAGGAGCATAAGATTGATGTCTTCATAGCGACCTTAAAGGATAACATCCAACATGAGGTTCTCCTTTGGGAAACTAATTCATTGGAGAAGGCATTTAGGGTGGCAAGAAAAGTTGAAAGAAAAATTATGGCAACAAGGAAGTCTACCACTCACAACTATAAAGATGGAAGTGTTGTTGCTCTTAGCCTTCCACAACCTACAAGGTTGACACCACAACAATTGGAGGAGAAAAAAGAAAAGGGCCTTTGTTATATTTGTGATAGAAAATACACTAAAGTTCATAAGTGTGTTGAGAAGAAATTTTTCTACATAGACTGTGAAGAGGAGGAAGAAAAGGAACAAGAAACATCAAAAGGGATATACACCAAGAAGAAACCCTACAAAAAGAAGAAATGAATCTGGCCATATATTGTAATGCATTGGCAGAATTACCACTCCTCAAAATCTCAAGATAGAAGAACATATTAAGAAAAAAAGGCAATAATGTTGATTGATTCGAGTAGTAACCATAATTTTATTCATTGTAAGATAGCCAAGGAATTGAATTGCTTCCTATATCCAACACCAAAGTGTCAAATGATGGTTGAAAATGGAGGAACTATAAATTTCTCCAGAAAGTGCCATAATATCAAGCTAACTAAGGGGGAATATGTATTGAATATTCCAATGCTTTCCATACCAATGGGTGGTGTTGATATTGTACTAGGAGTCCAACGGTTACAATCTTTGAGGACGATAACTTTTAATTTTCAACAACTTTTATTGAATTTTTTTTTGGGAAGGAAAGGAAGTTGAATTAAGAGGTATTTCAGGGAAACCAAGAAAGGAAATTAGTCTAATGGTATGAAAAATCTTATAAATAAATAAAAAAGGGGCATAATTGCATAATTTTGCTGACTAGATGTTCAAACATCTAAATCATCTATTTATCTAGATCTCCAAAAAGTCTTGGACAATCATTCCAAGGTATTTGAGACTCCCAAAGTCCTCCCACCTATTCGTGATTATGATCATGATATTCATTTGATTCCAGGAAGTGCTCCTCCAAACATTAGACATTATAGATATCCATACGCCGAAAAGGGTGATATTGAACATATGGTTGTAGAAATGCTAGAGGCTAGTATAATTCAACCTAGTCAAAGTTATTTCTCTGCTCCAGTAGTATTGATGCAAAAGAAGGATGGATCATCACGTATGTGTCTGAATTGATGAATTATTGGATGAATTACATGGAGAAATTTACTTCACCAAGTTGGATCTTCATTTAGGATATCATCAAATTAGACGAAGATTGACGAAAACAACATTCAGAACTGATGAGGGTCATTATGAATTTTTGGTCATGTCTTTTAGCCTTACTAATACAACGTACACATTTCAAGGTTTGATGAATTCCATTTTTAAACCCTTCCTTAGAAAATTTGTGTTAGTATTTTTTTGATGATATGCTAATCTACAACAAGTCTTGGAAGGATCATGTTCAACATGTTGACATGATGTTCAAACTATTGGAGGAGAAACAATTATATGAAAAAACCTCCAAATGTTTCTTTGGAGTACACGAGGTGGAATATTTGGGTCATATTGTATCTCATTAGGGTGTTAAGGTAAACCCTAACAAAATTAAAGCCATTAAGAAATGGAAAATCCCCACAACCATAAAACATCTTTGAGGATTTCCCGAGTTGACAAGGTATTATCATAAGTTTGTTAAGAATTATGGGAGAATATCAGCACCCCTAACAACATTACTAAAGAAAGATGCATTTTCTTGGACTCCAGAATAAACTAAATCCTTTGAACATATTAAAGAGGCAATGTATCAAGAATTGGTCTTAGCTATGCCAAACTTCACAAAAACCTTTATTGTGGAATGTGATGCCTCAGGAAATGGAATTGGTGATGTTTTAATGCAAGAAATAGACCCATTGATTTTTAAAGTCATCCAATCAAAGGAAAGTATTTACAAAAAGCTATTTATGAGAAGGAAATGTTGGAAATACTAAGTAATGGAGACCTTACCTAATGGGAAGGCACTTCAAGGTAAAAACAGATCATGATAGTCTTAAATACTTTTTGGAACAAATATTATCTTCAGAAGAGAAACAAAATGGGTCACAAAGATGTTGAGTTGTGACTCTGAAATCATCTACAAAAAAGGGAAGCAAAATGTTGTTGCATATGCACTTTCAAGAAAGGATGAGGATGTGGAAGCATTTCTTTATGATATTTCTATTATCTGACCTAATTGGATAAACGAATCAAGGGATGAATGGAAGAATGACAAAGAGGTGTGGACACTCATTCAAAAGTTGCATCAAGATCCCAGTACATCTAATAAATTTAGTTGGAAAAATGATTCATTATGGTACAAAGATCACTTATATCTTTGTAAGAATTCCCAACTTAAGTAAAAGATTCTTTTGGAATCTCACACCTCCCCCTTAGGAGGGCACTCAAAAAATTTAAAATCTTACCACAGGGTCAAGAAGAATTTCTTTTTGGATAGCACTAAATCTATTATTTAGAATTTTTTGGAAGAATATTTGGGTTTCCAACCAAATAAAGTTGAGACAAGTAAGATCCTAGGTCTGTTACAACCTTTAGCCATTCCAAGTCAACGTTGGGAGGAGGTCTTAATGGATTTTATCATAGGTTTACCCAAGTCTGAAGGAAAGAACGTCATCGTGGTGGTAGTTGATAGACTTACCAAGTATGCACACTTTTGTGCATTATCTCATCATTTTAAACTAGTACAATTGCTACTACAATTATGAAAACAATTCAAAAGCTACATGGAAACCCAAAGATTATTTAACTGACAGAGATCCCATTTTCACTCAAAATTTGGAAGGGATTATTTTCTTGCAGGTAATCAATTAGTTCATAGCTCATCTTATCATCCTCAATTTGATTTGAAAACTGAGATAATGAACAAATGCTTGGAAGGATATCTTCGTTGCTTTGTATTTGATAAACAAACACAATGGGTCAAGTGGTTACCTCTAGTTGAATGGTGGTATAACACTTCCTTCCATACTACAGCAAAAATGGCCCCATTTATGGAACTTATATGGATATTATCCACCATCCATAACATCATCTTTAAGAGAAAATTCTAAGGTTTAAGTAGTGAAAGATCACGTCGAGCATCAACAAAAATTTCTCCAACTCTTAAAAGATAACCTCACTCTTGCGCATAATCGAATGAAACAATAGGCAGATCAACATTGTAGTGAAAGAAGTTTTCATGTAGGTGATTGGGTATTTTTACAGCTACAACCATACAAATAAATGTCTATTAAGAAAGCTAAGAAGGATAATAAATTATCGCCCAATTACTATGGTCCTTACAAGGTGTTGCAAAACATTGGCACTATGGCATGCAAATTGGAGTTGTCGGCATCTTCTCGGGTAACCCAGTTTTCCATGTTTCATGTTTAAAGAAGGTTATCAATGACAAACTCCCAGTTCAAATAGTGTTGCCATAATTTGACAAAGAAGGAAAAATCATATTTGAGCCTGAAGCAGTCATAGAAACAAGAACTCAACAACTACGGAATCAATTAATTTTAGAGTATCTCATTTAGTAGAAGAACTTACCCATTGAAGATTCCACATGGGAGGATGATAATTTTATACATAAGCATCCAAAATTACTCAAGCATTGAGGAAAACACTTTTTGAAGGAGAGGGGCATGTTAGGTCCCCATAATTCTAGTGTATTCCCCTTATTTTTATTGTTAGTGTAGCCCCCTATTGTTATTGTTGTGCCCATGTATCCCCCACGCTGTTATTGTTATGCCCCACATAATCCCAATATTGTTATTGTTGTACTCTTACATTATTATTGTTATGTAGGTTCTGATTATATTGTGACCCCTTAGACTCCTATATATACCAAAGAGATCTTATCATGTGTTCATCCAAGAATTGTTCATTCATGTAATCTAAAGGAGGTTGCCCCCTCGAAGAGGCTAGTTTCTAAGTCGTTGGTCTATTTTTCCTTCTATATTGTGAGTTGGTTGCATAACAAAATGTTTTGTGGGTAAAATACCCAAGAAGGGGGGTTTTGGACCCAAGAAGGGGTTTAAAACCTAAAAAGAAAATTATTATTATTTCATAAGGTCTAGAGGACTAAAACCCCAAGTCTAGAGGGTTCCTAAGAGAGCAAATGCAAGTGAAATTGTGTTGATGGTGCTAGACTTGCCAACATTTAGGGGATCTCCCTTATATTAAGTCCCAATTAGATCTCACATTGTTTGGTGTAGGAGTCCCATCCAAAATATGACTTGGTTTTCGATGCAATGGGTTTTAATGATGTGTATTGGCTATAATAACCAATAGAGTGATGTATGGTGACTTTGGTGAGAACAAGTGTGTGACTCTACGTAAATTCAAGTGTAGTGCATGAAGTTTCTAACACGTGAAGGGAAAAAGAGTGAGTCCCTTAGAAGCATGTAATAGTACGCAGCTTGGAAGAAACAAACAAGCATAAAGACATCACAAGCTAATCTTCGAAATAGTTCACAAGTTAACAGTGATGGACTAATACAACAACACGCATTCAACAAGATTCATACCAATGCAACCGAAATAGTTCATAAGCATAAGCGTAAGTTAAATAACATGCATTACAAACATAAAAATAATAATCCTACTATCTTCACAACATGTGCATGAAAAGGTGTTGGCTCTGAGCTTTTATTAAGTGAAAGTTCCAATCATACATATACCATTGACGAACCACTAACCCCAATAATGGAACATGAAGTCAACACCTACTCCAAAGAAATATACTCCATCCATCCTATGGAGAAGCCAAGGCTCTCACAAACTCCCAAACTCCTTATTCTAAGCCTAAGCATAGCCAAAATCTTGGCTCCCGAAAGCCCTTTACATGACTTATGATATTTTATTTACAACAAAAGGGGTGACTATTCATTTCCCCCTGTGACTCTTGAACTTCTCTCATGACCCTTTAACTTCTTTACAAAATGACTCTTTACATTCATTACATAACGACTCTTCACATTCCAATATTGACATTTGGAATTCCACTTATAAATTAATTACAAAATAATATTATAATACACTTGTACCCATATAAGACAAAATTGGGTAGAGCCAACTAGACAACCTAATAAGACAAAACAGTTAAGCTTGAGTTTGGTGAAGCTCCATCTCAGCAACTTTCACTTGATGTTTCTCGATCACGTAACAGCGTTAACCTTTGTACTGCATGATGATATCCCCAAACTGTGCGATGGTGTCAGGCTAGAAATAGAATCTAGCCTCCATGGCATCGGAGTACACTAACTTGGAACCGATTTATGTTTCCTTCTTGAGAAGGAGCAACATCATGTTGATTTGGATAGAGCCACCAATGTACTTGTGCATATTTTGTCTGTTTAATTCAAGATCTTCCTTGGTCGCTACCTGTCTCAACTATTCCAAGTGCTCTTCAATCTCCTACCTGCCCTGATTCTTGTGCTTGATCTCCTAGATTCAACCAACTAATGGGATTCAATGCGATTTCAACAAGAAGTCTAGGCTATTGTACAAACATGCATATGAGGCCTAAGTGTTGGAAATGAATGAGGTGAGTTGTTTGTTATTCTATATGAGCAGATGAAACTTTTCCTTCTCCAATTGTGCCTCTTTCCTTGTCTTCTTTCCCAATTCAAGAGGTGCCCCTTTGTATTTCATTGACTATTCATGCACTACAGCAATAGCTGATTGCACAACCTTGAGAGTTTTGACATAATATTTACACTTATGTTGTTACCCATGCAAGTGGACAACTACCTTAAGCACAGTAAAAATCTCCTCATAAAGACTCCACATGGTCTCTCCCAATGTTGATACTTTGTCGAGTATCACTGCTTTCAGTTCTTCCAAATAGACCTGTGTGGGCGCTGCGTTTTGTAACTTTGCTTGGAGTTGTTCAACCTCTTGCCTAGCATCCTGTAAGTTCTTTTCCAACTGTTTTTTATTGGCCAACAAATAATCTATGTTTTAATTTGAAGCACTTGCAAAGGCCAAGTTAGATGTGACAATGACACATGGATTCTTCCTAGTGTTTGTCATGATCATCCTTTCTCTGATGAATGCAGGAGATGCGAGTTCATCCAGAAAATGTTTCTTCCTCTCTTGTACAATATTTTTATGAATCTTGTCATAAGTTAGATTGTACGTGTCCATAACCAGACCATCATCAAGAGGAATAATTTCCTCTTTCGTGTCTGGAGTTTGCTATGCTGGAGGATGGGGAGACTAAATGGTGATTTGTTGTGTACTTGGCATCAGGTCAATATCTTAGTTCTGTGGCTTCACATCCTCCTCCATGTCTTGGATTTCAATCAAATCTTCAATCTCTTAAGCAAGCTCCTTGTTCTACCTATATTTTCTCTCCTCCTCTAGCTGTTGATTATGTTCTTGTTCTTCAAATTGTCTTCATGTTGTTTCTTCTACTATTACTTTTCGCCTTTCCTCCTCTTCCTGCTTCTGTATTTCTTCCTCCAATCTATTTAGTTTTTTTTCTTCCCTTTTCTTTCGTTTTTCTTCCTACACCTTTTGTTTCCTCTTCTTCTTCATTGCTATAGTCACTCTCATGATGACTAGATCTTCTTTCATCTTGTGGCTTCACTCTCCTCTTGAATTGTGCACAAATGTATTCTATCCCTTATCACGCACTAGGTTGCACTCTTCCACTAGTGCTACCCCTAGAGTGACCTCCTATTGTGGAGAAACTTATGAACTTCCCACAAAATTGATTGGTTCACAGGACTTGGAGGCATTGTAACAATTCTTCCATGGTTCCTCCTTTAGCCAGTGAAAGGTCTTGCTTAGTCATGGGAAATTGATCCTTGCATAGTGGTCTCTACAAACATTCTGGGGATCGTATGGATTGAAGTCTAGAGTATCGAATGAAAAATTTACTATCGCATTTCCATTTGTAGCCATGACTTTCAGATTCTTGATCTCGCAAAATCCAATTTGCATAGGAGAGTTGGCATACCTTGGTAAAAGATGTAAAAACTTCTATCTGTCGAACACCCTGAGGAAAGTGTCATCCGGTGAGGCAAACCAATTTGCTTTCTTTGACACTGCTTCCATTTCCCCATGTGACATACAAGGTGGATCTTCCTCAAAGATCAACTTGTACAATGGAATGAGGAAGAGGTCAGTTAGCTTCTCAATTAATCCTTTGTGGTTACACTCTAAAGGCAGCCTGTAATAAGCATACATGACAAGGTCTTGTGGTGTCCAAGTCTAATTCATGTCAAGGAATGTATTGTGTATGCAGATTGCATCTAGTAGATAGGCATATGTGTAAAATTTGGGTTTCCCACCCTTGGGAGGACAAAGGGTGTTAAATACATGGGACCGCAGCTATTGAGTCAAAAAATCTTACCAGTTGAATGGTTTACCTTTGTTAACAACCTAGTCCAGTAAGATATCCCACCCTTCAGGAAAGGTCTCAGTGCTTTGTTGGCTATAGACTTTGCAACATAAAACTATCAAGAACTTATGGACCCTTCTAAGATATTTTCTCTTGTATGTGTTGGTGGGTGTCTGATGGAACTTTGTTGGCTCTTTCACCCAGCCTTTAATAATCTCATTAGTGCTCAAGTAGATAGTTTTCGCATAGAATTAGGAATCCATAAGCAGTTCTAGCTATGGAAAATGGTACATGAGATGATAGTCTTCTGTCAGAAAAGAAGAAAGATTTGTCTATTGGCACTATTAAAAGTCATAATATTTGGATCTTTATGGGATAGTATGCAACTGACAACGTCTGCACATGGAAAAGCCGAACCTTTGCATGAAATATCGTGTAACCCTGACTTTTAGATATGGACATGAACCTGTCGGTCTTCTAGATTTGCTTTGAAGGTCCGTGTTCAAAAGATTCCATTCACCTTTTGCTATGTAATATTTAATTCCATTAGGGGAGTTTTGAGTTCTAAAATGGGCCTCCTAAGGAAATTATAAAATAAGAGTGGAAATAATAAAATAATATTAGATTACATCATCAAATTTTAGGGCGAAAAATGAAAAACTATTTTTTCAACTTATATCCCTATGGTTTCAGTCAAATTTCAAGTGAAAACACTCGTTGGATGTAGAATTTGATTCCTCATCCAAAGAGTACCAATGTTACAAACTTTTGGTGGAACCTTCTACATGAAAAATGAGAAATACATGAAAAACATGATTGCAATCACATTTTTTCATGTATTTCTCATTTTTTGTATAGAAGGGTCCATCGAAAGTATGCAACATGGGTAATCTCTGGATGAAGAATTAAATTTTGCATCAATGAGTACTCCCACTTGAAATTTGAGTAAAACCGAGATAAGTTAAAAATACGAGTTCAAGAAGTAGTTTTATTATTTTATTATTTTTTAATCTTTTTACTCCAAATATGGTGAATCATCACCCATGGTTGATATCATCATCTTGAATCTTATTGGTTCTTATAAAGTTTATTTCGGTTGTACATTTTTCTTAGGAGGCCCATTTTAGACCAAAAAATTCCCCTAATTCTTTTTCTACAAATGGTTGTGTCTAAGTAAACTGGCAAGTAAACTGACATACTCTCAACTTCCTTCCTAGTGATGCTCTATATGGTATCCTTTGAAGCAATTATCTTTGGTGCCATGATAACGATGACTGGTCAAGAGAAGTGCTCAACACCTGTAATACCTATGGGAGGAACATGCACTCATGGCAAACATGAATTAGCTTCTATAAATCAACTTACAAAGAAACATCAAGCAATAACGACATGGACTGAATGGGAAAATTGTGCAATTCTGGAAGTGACAGAGAGAGACTAGCTAAAGGAACGGTGCATTATGTAGTCTCAAAAACCAGTGATGCAACCTGAGGCTAGAGACTGTGTAATGTATAGTTCTCCCTGGGCAAACTAGGGTGTATACTACACATTGCGCAATCTCAGTGGCCAAGCGTGAGGGCTTGAGCCCTAGAACTGCACAATGTGCATTTGGGTCAGACTGGTACTATGCATTGTGCAGTCTCAGAGGTCAAGCTGAGAGATTGAGCCTCAGACTTGCGTAATGCCCAACTAGATAAGGTGATGCATGACAAAGTGATGAGCAGCTTTGATCGGTAGGAGTGTGGGAAACAAGCATATCTGAGTGATAATGCATGTTAAAAAGAAAATCTGACTAAATATGGATAGATTGGTGCAAAAAAAGTGCATAAGATCAACATGCAAAAGGAAATACAAACATGCATGGAGAGTCATCGAAATGAGGACCACTAACGAGTAAAAACAAGAAAATTGATGCAACACTTGTATAAGGCAAATGACGGATCGAATCAACATTTATATAAGCTACTGTAAATTAAAACGCCAACAACCATGAAAAGAAACAAGAAAAATATACTCATAGAAGCCAAATAACAAAAAGCAGTGGAAAAAACAACAAAAGAAAACCTCACCCAGAAAAGCGGCACAAACTCCACTTAAGGCTCCTTGATCTCCTTGGGAATGCTAGAGATCCAAGATCAAATGTAAAAATTATCTCTAGGGGTGTCCATTATATAGATCTAGAACAATTAGCGTTTATGACGTGCATGCCTAACATAAAATAAAATAAAACACTTGGCGGAAAAAATAGTAAGTCTGCCACCTTCGAGGAACAATTTAGTGAATCCTTATTTTATAGCGATGTTTTTTACTTTTTTTCTTTTTTAGGAAACTTTCATGCACAATTCCAAGAAGGATTGCACAATTCCCGAGGATTAGGAAACTTCTTGACTAAGTGCATTACGTAGTTTCTGAGCTCAAGGGATGCTTTGCGCAGTTTCCATCATCAAGGCTGGGATGCCATCCAAAATTACACAATTGTCATGCTCAAGGTTGGCCTACCAAGAAGAATTGCGCATTTTTTGGAGGCAAAGCTAGCCTACCTTCTAATATTGTGCATCTTCTAGAGGCAAGCCTAACAATGCTGCAAGGTCAAGTCAAAAGTTAGCTTGTGTTTGAAAGATGTCAAACCAAGATTAGTGCATCACAAGAAAACCATGAAAAGATAAGTCTTTATCACAACATGAATAATTGATAATAGTAAAAGATAATCTCTTGTGGATAGAAGGAAGGCTCCAAATCAAACCATGGGAAAAGTTTTGGAGGGTGGTTTTAGTAGCTACAACACGTGGCAACACACTAATAGAATTCCAAAACTTTGTATGGGTCTTGTCACATGCAAAACAAGTCTAACTCTTCAGGAAGTATTGTTCAGTTCATTGATCGTCATAGCTTCTTCACTTAGCTTGCGTTAAAGATATATTCTCACCATTCTCTTCATCGGTGGCACACTTAAGCAAGCCAAGTCAAACTTAATTGTTTCGATTAGGGATGAGGAGTATATAGATACACAAGAAAAAAATTTGTCATAGTCTTGGCTTTCATCTCTAGTGTTGTTTCGTTGCCAACATGCCTGAGAGTACCTCGGTGGAGTAACTTTAGGAACACAAACATTTCTCTGCCACCAACGAGCCTAAAAAGTAACCCGATGGATTTCATTGGTTCATCTCTCTATAGGGGAAGTCTTTCTTTTCTTTATCCTTTTATTATATTTTTTCATTTTGTTTCAAGAACTATGAATAGGCACTTAATGATTTAATGAGGTGAAAGAGGGATCCCAACTTATTGAGAGAAAATAGGTTTTCCCTTCAGAGAAAGATATTTATATACCTCTGACATACTTGTTAAATTTTCCTTCCCTCCTTGCCCTACTCGACTTAGCTGACAAGGAACCACAAATTATAAAAAATCGATTAGAGTAGGTGGTACTAGTTATACATTCAAGAATTGTGATTCCACTGCGTTTTTTTTCGAGAAAGAATGTATTTTCCATCAGGGTATCATTGATTGAAATATGCAATATTTATGCAAATAGAGGGAATAAATAGATAACCTAGCATTAAAAGTAGCACAACTTCCTCTTAAACTTCACCCTGCTTGCTTCGGAAACCAAATGCGATCTCATGCAGAAGCTATCCTATAACTGGAAAGAAACAAAAGAGAGGGGAAAAAGGTAAATCAAACAAGACAAAACAAAACAAAGAAAACAACAAACTACTCTTGCTTCTACACTAACCAAGAATAGGCCAGACCCATGTGAAATGAAATTTCTAGTGTAACCACTGACACATCAACTGACCTATATATGCGAGGGAATGTATGTAAAGAAAGATATTAAAAAATAACAAGAAAGATAAAGAGATGCATACAATAACATTTGAAGTTTGAAAATACATGCAGAGAAATACAAAAGAAAAATGCAAGCAAGACACTTTGTGGATTCAACATTATGGTGTTCAAACACACTACGACAATATGACACGCAAGAACAATCTTTCGAACTTCTAAACTGGGCGAGCATAAAAAAAGTAGACACCTTGTGTTTCGCAATAGAGCTCGCCAGGCATGACCCCTCCAATGATTGAGCAATGTGATCATGCAAAATAGATGGAGGATGCGAAATTTGGGATACAAAGTGATTTTCAATTTGTGCAGAAGAGTAATGAGGAGCCCTGAAAGATACAGTGCTATTCTGATCAGGGCTGGAACTAGCCTCAAGACTGCGAGAACCTGACATAACCATCATCTCGGATTGAAGTTCCTTGACAACTTGTGGAAGTTCCAAAACATCAGAAGATAGATCATCAAAAACGGTGGCTTAGAAATATCAACCATGGAAAGATCAGAGTCGTGACCAATTGAATCGACGAAGAGATCATGATAACCATGATCAGAAAGCTCAAGATAAAAAACAAAGGTATCCTCATGATTTGAAGAATCGTAAAGAGGGGAAGATTGAACACAATAATTTTCACCCTCTATTTCTTCATGAAGATCAGATGATGGACTGGAAATATCAAGAATAGTAGTTTTATCATCTTCACATTCAGATGTAAAACTAAAATTCCATGAGTTTTGATTTTGAATAAAAATGACATCATTAGAAAGTGATTCTTTGAAAGATTCAACAGAAATGACAGAATCTTGGAGTATGTCAGGATAACGAGGGAGAGGCCCGGAAGGAGAAAAGTCAACATTCATTGCAGATTATTGTTCAAAGATAGACTCCCACACATAGTCATTGTAAAATATATCGCAAGTTTGTTACTCAACACTAACTCCTCCTGAAATTGATCCTCATGAACATCAATAGAAATAGTTGAAGCAGGTGAACCAAAGAACTCACAATCAGGAGAACCAAATGAATTAATAAATGGATGACGGGGAGGTAACACATCATCGAAAACATCATATTCACAGTCCAAACCTGCGCTGAAACTCTGAGTATGTGGGGTATAAGAAGATGGTGGTAAATCAACGGATGAACTCTCAAGTTATTGCACCTCAACCTGCAGAAATGGAGTTGTTTGATGAGGAGAAGATAAAGAGTCACTTGGGACAACAACTTCCTTCGTCGTATATTTACGAGCTCTATAACCATGGTATGTTTCGAGACTTTCAAAAGACTCATATTCTTATGGATTAATCAAAATATGAACAATAAATTCAAATTTCTCTTTCACTAAATTCCAATTAATATCATATTTAGAAAATTCAAAACAAAAATGAATGAATTGATTGTGAAACTCATCAAGAGATTCATTAGGTGCTTTTCGCAATCGCATGATTTTCTTGAAAATAGATTTATGATCAAACTTGTCAAAAGCACAATAAATCTCATTGACAAGATGTATGAAAGAGTGAATGGAAGCGACAGGAAATGTGTAACACAATTCCTTAACGCATGCTTTGAATGTGAGGGCAAACAACCTGCACGTATTATCCTCACAGTGAATATTATGTTTTGTGCAAAATTCGAGAAAAAAGAGAGGTGTGCTCAAGAATGGTTGTTCCACCCTCGTTGTTGAATTTCAGATTTAACAAGTCATTGGTTATTCCTGCAAGCACTTTCATAGTTGCAGTTATGGAAAAACATGTTGGGGTTACGATTTGGGAAGAAACCATTAAAGACGCAGAAAGTTCAAATAGACTTCATGGGCTCAACTTGTCATGTGACCCTCCTTCTAATGCTAGAAATGTTGACGATGCTAGACCCGCCAACATTCAGGGGATC
This sequence comes from Pinus taeda, assembly GCA_000404065.3. Lineage (NCBI taxonomy): Eukaryota > Viridiplantae > Streptophyta > Pinopsida > Pinales > Pinaceae > Pinus > Pinus taeda. The sequence continues at coordinate 4,163 of APFE031298962.1, read as the reverse complement.
TCCTTGATATGAAGTCTCAGTGATACCTCACACCATTTTGTGTAGGAGTCTCATGCGGAATACCACCTGATTTTCGATGCAATGAGTTTTGATGATGTGCCTTGGCTGCAATAACACATAGAGTGATGTATGGTGAATTTGATGAGAAAAATTGTGTGACTCTGCAGAAAGTTAAGTGCAATGCATGAAGGTTCTAACAAGTGAAGGGAAAATGAGTGAGACATTATAACCCTGTAATACTACATAGCTTGAAAGAAACACACGAGAATAAAGACATCACATACGAATCTACAAAATATTTCACAAGTTAATAGTGATGGAATAATACAACATCACTCGTTCAACAAGATTCATCCCAATGCAAAGGAAATAGTTCATAAGCATAAGCGTAAGTTAAATGACATGCATTGCAACCATAACAAGAATAGTCCTACTATATTCAGAAGATATGCATGAAAATGTGTTGACTTTGAGCATTTATTACCACTAAACCGAATAGTGGAACATGAAGTCAACACCTTCTCCTCCAAAGAAAGATACCACCTCTATCCTACGGAGAATCCAAGGCTCTCACAAACTCCCAAGCTATTGATTCTAAGCCTAAGCCTAGCGAAAAGCATAGCTCCCAAATTCCCTTCACATGAGTTATAAGGGTCTATTTATAACAAAAGGGGTGACTATTCATTTCCCTTTGTGACTCTTAAACTTCCCTCATGAATCTTCAACTTCTTTACAAAATGACTCTTTACATTCATTACATTATGACTCTTCACATTCCAATATTGACACTTGGAACTCCGCTTACAAATTAATTACAAAATAATATTATAATACACTCGTACCCATATAAGACAAAATTAGTAAGAGCCAACTAGATATCCTACAACTCCAGTTCAACTACTTCCACTTGATGTTTCTTCATCACGTAATGGTGTTAATCTTTGTACTGCGTGATGACATCCATGGTTGAGAGGGAGTGTTAAACTTGGCAACGAGGGCAAAAATTCATGTGGGTCATCTTATTCATGGCTGATAATATTTTTATTAGATTCCTCTCATCGATAGGTGTAGGATTGATATAAATATCATCCGATTCCGATAAGTATTCATGGAGATATGAATTTATTTTGATTATGGAATTATTATCAAGCTGACCTACAACTCATGTAGGCTCAGAAGCCCAACAGTCGCATCCATTCACCCACCAACATTGTGTATAAATATAAGATTAATTTTCCTCATTTGGAATCACTCATCTCATCACATCTCTCTCTCTCTACTGTGCAGATATGAGTCTCTTCTCTACTGCACTGAAATGGGTCTCTCTCTCTCACACATGTGAAGCCAGAAGCTGCTGAATTTGAA
>APFE031298959.1:0-19549 GCA_000404065.3 Pinus taeda | reverse complement strand
TAATGTTCTATCTGCACTTTACTTTATGTACATGTGATTGCTAATCTGTGGAATATAATAAGAAAAATAAGTAAATTGTTATAAGCATAGAACATACCATAACTTAACAATATTTTTTGGGTCCGTTGTTACATCGCATATAGCATTTTGCATTGGGTAAGGGCTAAGGTCTATCTCCCATGAATAATTGCGATGTGATTAGGCCTCCGATCACATCGAACCTCGCAATCGGTACTTTCAACTAGTTTATTTGCCCAAACTTCAACATTCCGCAATATGGCGGACCCGCAGGGATTATTAAAGGCAACACATGTTTTCGAGTCCGAATCCCATCGCAAATTGCAATCGGCGGAACCCAACGCTTATACATGAGGCGCTCTGTGTTACAACGGACCCGCCGGGATTATTAAACATAATGCATATATTTTTCGGGTCTGGCCCATCGCAAATCGCAATCAGTGGAACTAGGGGTGATGTTGCATGTGATAGCTTGCTGTGATGTGCGATTGTGACTTGATCGCATAGCAACCTTGGCTGAACCAGGGGCCAATTCTTTCACACTTGCTCCTTTTTGATTTCGATATGCCTTTATCGTATCTCCCTCTTGCTTTTATCTCTTTTTATACCATCAAGTGACTCTTAAATAAAAATTGAATATTATAGATAACGAAAATGCTTGATACTATACACAGAGCTCCCAGTTACATAGTCCATCTCTTTTTAAAAGTTTTAATGAGGGCAAGATTTGTTTTTTGGGCATTTCTTTCATATTTTTCAGAATCATAGCTAATGTTAATTATTTCTGCATGCGAGGATCAAGAGAAGAAAAGGGAGATCGAAGAGCAGACGCGTAAGCATCATGAATGGCTGTGGGTAAAGGATGCATGAGCAGGTTCGAAAATTTATATACGAGGGTGTATTCTATTTAAGATCCGGCCTTAGGCGTTCACAGTCGGGTTTCCATGTGTCACCTGTGTATTCTGAAAGTTATGTTGTCCTGGGGTTTATCATGAAGAGATGACACGCAGTCATTCTCCTTTCCATCGACATCCATTCATTTCCCTAGGAAATAAAACGCTCCAGCAAATGTGGCCTCGACGCATCAACGATTTCACTGATTGTTCTACATCTGTATATTTTAATTTGTATATTGAAAAGAGAGGAAGGTGAAAAGTTGGGGAAGACGGAGGGTTAGTTTCTTTCTGCATTAATATTACCTCCGGATACGGAAGAGGGGCTTTTTTGTGGGGCAAAACAGGGTTTGATTTATTTTGCTAATAAAGAAGACTGTTTGGGTCAAGAAGAAGCCTTTTTTTAGATTCATTTTCGTTTTTCTTTTATGTTTGGAATCACGGTGTTGTGACTAGCATGAGGATATATATGTTTTGTTTTTTTGCACAGTGATAACAGACAACTTATGACTAGTCTTGGTTATTTGAATATAATTCGTTATCATGGTTAACTCATGAGCGGTCTCCGATTTGAAGCTACATTAAACATCAGTTGCAAGTTTTATTTGTAGAAAGAAGAATGTTTATTCTGGTATGAATAATTAGATTGCAATTAAGCTTAAATACAACCTTGTTCATCGGTGAACTCAGTAATTGATTCATTTGGACTTGGAATCTATATATGATGTTTAATCTCTTTTATTATGCTCCTGCAGGATAGATTAGAATAGTTAGGACTAGCATAAGTAGGTAGAATCAATATAGATAAGACTTGATACATATAGGTTAGCTGTTTCTTTTGTTGATTTAATGGAAGTCTTCCTCTAGGGAGCAATCTTTCAACACCTATAATAGTTTACGGGATCCTTTAAAACCCGTCGGAACTAGCCATTCCAAACGAAAGCAGATCTCATCAGGGTCTGCGATCGGGTTGGTTGCCCTTTGTTGGCACACGGAAATTCGCCGTGTCAACAGGTAGTACTACGAGATTCCTTCCTCAATGTTGGGTAGTGCCACAATCAATCTAATAGTCCATTCACTCTTGGGGTTTCATAGGGTTTTCCATTGCCATTAGAATGATTTTATCCTCAACCACACTGGAACCAAACCGCAAATTCATTGATATAGAGGGACAACGCCTATGGTTACTTCTTGTTGTACTTCCACATCCATTGAGGAGGGCCAAGCATGGAGCACTAAGCTTCCATTGAGTGCCTAAACTAAAAATATTTTTTGCTTTGAATTGTCAAGTGGGATGAATTCCTTAACAGAGCTACAATCCTAGGATTTATTGTGCTTGGAGTACACTTCTTGTTCAAACAAATGGTTAACTAATGATCATCCTCTTTTAAATTTGATATCCTTTGCTTAAGGTTTGGGGGAGGAAAGACCAAGTCACATTAGTTACTTAGAACATAGTGTACTTTATCAAGCAATATCCATTTACACATCTTAGAATACATTGTTCTCAAGGAGATTTTGTCCCTAAATTCTAAATGGACTTTCTTTGAGTTTGTATTATAATTTTACTTTATTTTTCTCCTATCCCATTGAAATAATTCATATGTGAATAGATAAAATATGATTGCTCACTTAAATGTGAATATTTTATTGTAACCTAGGGGTAGTGGTCAAAGGTGAACATTCAACACAAATTTTGTATTTCCACAAATAGCTAATACATTATAAAATATACATTAGGGGGCCATTGTGAAAATCTCTTTTCTACTAGCATGCTTGTTCTCATATATATATATAGCTAATACATTATAAAATGTACATTAGGGGGACATTGTGAATCTCTTTTCTACTAGCATGATTGTTCTCATAAATATATGTTTATTTATTTGAAATTCTTATATGTGAGTATATGTGTTGTTTTTTTCCCATATTAGTTGGTATGAGAGTCTCGAGAATAATGTCATTTTAGAGCTTTGTGAATTTGGCCTCCTTTGGGTTTTTTCTTGCTTTGCATTCTCCATTAAGTTGTTGAAGCTCGAGTCATTTTCAAGTGCATTGATACCCCTATTCTTGATTTCAAGCCATTGACATGCATGTAAATTTTCATCGTCTAGACCTCTCTCTCAAAAATTTTGCAAGGATTTTTTGCCACAATTGTGCACAGTTAGCAAAATTATTGGTTTTTAACCCCAAATCTATTGGTTTTCTACTTGCTCTACTTTGATCAATTGAGATTGATTAATCATTTGAAACTACGACCAAAACTCATAGTATGTCTTGACATTTGTGGATTTTCATTTTGGGGCCTATTTTGTGTTTGTTATCTATGGAACATTGCCTTTGCTTTGGATCGACGTACTATCATTTTCTATTGCACTATGGCTCCCTGCGATTCGTAGGAAGCTTTAACAACTTTTAGGACTTGAGCATTGCTCAGATCTTCATAGATAAAATGCAGTGGCAACAACAACTATTTTTGGAATTGCCAATTGCAAAACACCAACAATAAAATCGCTTTCAAACCTAAATGATGCAAATTTTGATGACATTGTTATAACAACTAGCTTCCACCCTACAATAAACCCTACAACAAGCCCTTGAACAATAGTAGTTGTTGCAATAATAGAATCCGCCTACAACCATCCCCACCACCGATTAGTCTTTCTCATTGGACACAAAGTTTTCCATCCCTAAACTTGATGGATCCCTATATGGTGATAAGCTCTACTCTTGTGTTCACAGTGGAGAAGCCTACTTCATGACTCAATGGTTATCCCATTTTTTATAATAAATATAAATATAAATACATATAAATATAAATATTAGAAAATAATAATAATTGATACTTGTTGAAGAGGCACATCCTAATGAAAGGACATGTCTCAACTAAATGACATGATTTTTAATGACAGGGCACTCCTGCTTAGGTATTTATACAAAACCCTCATTGTACTATCAACGTCATTCAATCTCTCTCATATATCTGTATATATATATACACATCATTTTTATCATAAATGAATTTCTTTACATTGTTCCAAATATTTTGGATATTTGTGATTTGAACTGGGTTGGTTTGTCACTTTTGGTATGAGAGCAAGTCTGATCTCGGCCTTTGGCTTCTAAACATTTGATTAAATTTTGCTTTCCCTAGCAGCAAAAGTTATCATTGTGGCCACACTAAATTTGGGCAGGTTTTCTCTATCTTAGGTCATTGACCACAATCATGTTTTTTGGGCAATTTAAAATTCAACTTGTTTGTTGAAGAGAGAATTGCTCTATTTCAAATCAAAACTAGAGAAATATAGAATTAAATACCAAGGAAAAAATCAGAAAGCTAGATAACTTCTTTAAGTCCTACAACTATATTGAAAGAGAGAGAATTCTACATCGTTCCAATAAATCCAGCGGTAAAAATATTATAAGAACTCTAGTACCACCAATTTCCTTGTCCTAACAGTTGTGGATATATATATGTGATTGGAATGTATCCTTTAAGACACCGGAACCACTAACAAATTCAAGTTGTAAAATTGAATTTGTGGGGACAAACTAGGGAGGAAAGACATGACTTGTAGCAAGGAATGGCATTGTTGATACATGATGTTTGAACAGCAATGTATCGAGCTCCAAAATTGTATCTAAGCTACGGTATCCCCGAGATTACTAGATGTCAAACTTGTGATTCATGGTGTGAGATCTATTGAGTGTGTTCTTAGATTCTAATTGTTGCATCAATAACAATTGGGTTTGAAGAAAGGCTAGGTAAAGTTTTGAAGCAATACCCGACCCTCTAACCATCGAGAGTCTAGTCTAACTTCCATAGGTTTGATAGATTGGTCACACAAATAGGAGCAAGCCACCATGGTAAAGACAATACTTGTAATTATCGAATTACCATGGGTGAAGGTCGAGGATTTGAAATATAATCAAGCATATCTACAATCATTAGCCAATGTGTGAAATCCCAAATCTGAGATCACAACCATGTACATATATGTATCAACACAGGTGGATTACATACTAAAGGATATATATATACATATACACACCACACACACACACACACATATATATATATATATAATAATATATATATATATATATAATATATATATATATCTGTGTATGTGTGTTTGAATTGGAAGAAAAATCATGTTTTCAAGGTTAGTGGACATAGGAAACTAACCTTAGGAAATTGACTAGTGAGCGAAAGTGACACTAAAAATAGTCTGAGGGAAACAATTATCAAGATACATGAACGACTAGATATAATTATAAAGAAACTTGAACAAACTAAAATGTATTGAGATAAGCACAATCACTTCAAATGAAAATGTGACATTGATAGAGAGGAACATGTAGCTCAAGAATCAGAAAAAATGGAATGTCACTTGCAAATCTAGCATCAAACACTGCCCCTACAAGATGTCACAATCGAATGTACCCAAAAATTACATTTAGAAGATCAAGAGAAATCACATATAAAAAATTAGAAGACAAAATAGCCAAACTTAAACAAAACCAAAAGGTATCACAATAGAATTATAAAGACTTTGAGGACATGTTTTGCAAAGAATTAACAAAAAAGAATAGGAATTTATCACCTAAGTGATCACAGTAAAAAATTATTTGCACAAATCAAGAAGTCAAAGGTTACAAAACAATTTAATAAAAGATTAGAACAAGAAAAAGGAGATCTTGAGAAAGAGTCGTAGAAGAACCTATCAGGGAAAGATGAAGAAAATTCTTGCTTAAGAAGCCTTAATCAAAGGTTGTTAGAACAAACCACAAAATTAAAAGATGAGAAACTTGAGAATTCAAACATTAAAAATGTCGACAAATCAGAAAATGAAAAAATCTCCTGTCCAAAGAATCATAATAAAAACCTATTTCTGAAAATTAAAAAGCTTAAGAGGTTGTTGGAAAACAATTTAGAACAACTTATTCGGAAGTAAGCATCAAAGCCTCACCTTTATAAGTCCAAGTTGTGGAGAAAGGAACAAATGTTAAATACAGATCCAATCAACATCGCGACTCAAGGTGGTGCAAATTCATTTGAAGTAAGGAAATTCTTGGATGGTGGAGTACAAGCGATGAGAACTGCAAGTGAACTTACTAATAGAAATTCTACAATCAACGAAGTAACTCTAGTGGATGAAATGATATCAAATGTAAACAAAGAAAATTCTACAAGCATAATAAAGGAAATTCATGCTACAAAGACATCTTATGGATATCCAAATCACAAAAGCAGGTGCATTAACAAGTCAATTCATCGACATTACTTCGAATGAAAACAATTGACCTATATTTTGAAGAATATTGATGCTAGTGCATTTGATTTTCATAAAAACAATTTATCTAGGGAATTCTATAATCATATATTCCACAAAGGATCAAAGTAGGATGTTCAAATCCTTTTACAATTCAACAATTTTGTGTAACACTTATAAGTTTGTAAAGTCTCATATCATTGTTACATCTTTCGCCATATATATCTTGAGATGTATTTCTTGGCCATGTCATCATAACCCTTTCCTTATGGCAGGCTTGTTTCCCAAAAGTTCTTAAAAAATACCTTTTGAGTTTCCGTATGCTCTTCTTGTTTTGGCATCTTGTGTATGCCCTTGTCTCTCTCAATGGCTAGTCATGTATGTCTGTCAGTGTCTGTAAAAACAACCCGCAAATGTTGATTTGGGGTAGCATCGGATGTGCTCTAGCCACGAAATTTGGTGGAGAGCTTGGGGCACATGAGATCTCCAATACCCAAAAAGGTTTTGGGTAGATTCTAAACAGTTTGGAAGATATTAAAATAATTAATATTTTTAATGGAGTCCCTAAATCTAAACTTAGGGAAATTAAAATATTAACGTGGATTAATATAAAACTGTGTTAGAATGGTCCAAAAGACATAGATCAAGCCAGATCTAATCCTAACCGTTGATTAGGGACTTAATCTCGGTCGTTGATATGTCAACGAGAAAAGTATAAGAGGAGGCTTGAGGGTCTCTTGGAGAACACACCAGATGATCAGTCATTCTATTCTCTAGAGTAGGGTTTGCTAAGAGAGATATAATCAGTGATCGGAGTTGTTGCTGAGGGATAGTACACAGAGACAGAGAGGCAGAGATAATGCTGAGAGATTAGTGCAGGAACTAGAGAGTGACGCAGTAGCAGCCAGGGCTCACGCAGGGCCACGCAGAGGCAGTGAGGAGTTGTGCAGTCCTTTAGAGAGGCCAGCGTAGCTGACACAGAGGGCTAGAAGGTTGACGCAGGCCTATTCATGGTGACGCAGGGCTAGCGTTGGGTAGAGAAAGGCTGATGTAGTCCAGAAAGGCAGACGCTAGGGTTTCTGGGGAAGATTGGAGCTGAGGAGCTGCTAGAGGGTTTATGTGGGGTTTCAGCGGAGACATCTATCTCAGACTGAGAGGTACTACTGCCAAGGGCATTCTCTGTTGTGTAAGCTGGATTTGGCACCCAGGTTGTACTATGAAATTGCTTAATAGGAAAACCCTCAGGTAGCTGCACCTGTTTTCCTGCATTGGGTTTTTCTGGGGACATTGGTCCAAAAATAACGGTGTCATTTTGTGTGCTTGTATTTGTTTCCTTCAGTTGATGATTTGTAATATGTTGAGCATGCACTAGTGTTTATTTTCAGTATTTACAATGTAAATAACTTGTTAAGTAACAGAACAAGTAGGTAGGAATAAATCAGTAAAGTGCATGGAGGGTTTCTAACTGGTAGACTTAGAAACTTTAACATGGTATCAGAGCGTGGTTGCAGATCACAGAAGAACTAAGAACATCAGCCGAGCGGAGCAATAGCAGCAGAAAACAATTGTCTCGAGTGACAGAAGCTATTCCTAGCAGAGCAGCAACAAAGGAAGGGTGACACAATGCCTGCATCATCAAGGGTGAGCCAGGAAGAGGCAGTGCAGAGGCCAAGGGAGGCAAAGGGAGGCTCACACAGAGCCACACAGAGGGCCAGAGGTTTGTGATACAGTTGGCTGAGGAGGCCAAGTTGTTGGTGCTGGGATTGCGCATAGCCTAGGAGCTCTCGTCTTTAGGTTGCTGGGGTTTAGGAGGTTGTGGGAAAGTTGCAGACTGGAGCTGGTGCGTTACTGTAGTCAGAATAGTACCTAACAGGGCAAGGCCAAGGAGGAGGGAGTTGCTACCGAGGGTTTCTAGCCGAGAAATCCTGATCAGTGGTGCGGTTGCACAGACGATCATAGTATGGGGCATCTTGATAGCGACAAAAGGATTTCTAGGAGGGAAATCGAAACTCAGAGGGAGTTACATCGAGAACTTCCAGGAGGGAAGTAGAAGAGCAGCATGGAACTACACAGAGTAAGAGACCAGGACAGACTAGACGGAGCCTCAAACTTTGCAGTCTGGAAGGCTAGACTCTTATCCGTACTTGACAGAAATCGTGTCAAGCACTTCGCCTTGAGGACGATAGTGATCCCAGTTGACCCAGCTGATAATGACAAGTAGGAGGAGGAAATGGCGAGGGCCAAGAGCATCATCCTTGATGGGGTCAAGGACCATGTAATACCACACATTGCCGAGAAGGAAACGACAAATGAGATGTGGGAGGCCCTATAGAAATTATACTAGCATACTTTTGTGTAGAGAAGGATGTTACTAGAAAATCAGATGAGGTCATATCAGATGATGAAGGGAGAACCGATCGACACCTTCCTCAGAGGACTGAACGAGATCCTAGATCAGTTGACTTCCATAGGAGCCACGCCGGATCAGGAATTGATGGTCAGAACAGCCCTGAATGCAGTCTCAGAAGACTGGGAGGTATTTGTCCAGAGTATACTAGGCAGAGGGACCCTTCCACCTTGGGAGATGTGGGCAGCTCTTCGCCAAGAAGATATTAGACGACAGACCAAGGCGGGAAGCAGCAGTAAGGGGATCAGAGTCAAAAAGGAGGAATATGTTGCCCTAGCATCTGAGGGAAGGCAAGAAAAACGAAAGAAGGATCTCTCCAAGATCAAGTGCTTCCACTATGGGGAGCTAGGTCATTATCCGACCCAGTGTCCAAGGAAGAAGAGTAAGGGAGAGTCTTCCGAGACTTAGGCAAGGCCAACAAGGGCAGAGAAGGAAGTGGAGACATACGATGACTGTGCCATGAGTGCACATGCACCACTTGAGCGGAAGTGGGGAGACATCGAGCTATAGTTAGGTGGGCTACAGGTGATGAGGGGCAAGATCCTCGAGGTACCCAACCTCTTGGATTAAACCTTGCTATGGGAGCCCCGGAGAGGAGTAGAAGAACTGGCGGATGTGTGTAGAGACAGATACAGATGAAGCGGCAGAGAGAGCTACAATGCAGGATTCCTCGGATAGCGCGAGGCTAGTAGGCTACAACAGTGCGAGAGGCACGGGAGTTTTGCACTAGTGCAAGACGACACAGAGAGGTGTGCAACAGTGCAGAATGCAGGGAGTTGTTGTAGCAGCACAGAGGTCAGAGAGGGAGCACTTGTCAGTGGCAGAGGGAGCTTCAGCATCAGCAGGTGTCTCTAGCCCAACAGAGAGATCAGAGATGGGAGATCAGTTGCTTACTTCTCAGTAAGTGAGTTGCAGTGTAGCAGTGGGCAGCACGATGCAACATGATGAGAGGAGATGCAGTGCAGATGCAACAGTGGTAGTGGAAGAGCCATGAGCAGCAACACGGATGCAGAGGGAGTTGTCGTACAGATGCAGCAGTGGCAGTCTCAGCAAGTGTCCCTAGCCCAGCAGAGAGGTCAGAGATGGGAGATCAGTTACTTACTTCTCAGTGAGTGAGTTGCAGTGCAGCAATGGGCAGCACGATGCAACATGATGAGGAGAGGCAATGTAGATGCTGCAGTGGCAGTGGCAGAGCCATGAGTAGCAACACGGATGCAGAGGGAGCTGTCGTGTAGATGCAGCAGTGGCAGTGGTAGAGCAATGGGCAGCAGTATAGGATGCAGCAGTGCAGAGGATGATGGGCAACAGGCCTTGCATCAACACAGGGACCGATGCGGATGATAAGGGTGATATTCAGTGAGGAGTATTGCTAGAGCATAGTCCTCGCTAAGAGGGAGTGTTGATTTGGGGTAGCATCGAATGTGCTCTAGCCACAAAGTTTGGTGGAGAGGTTGGGGCACATGAGATCTCCAATACCCAGAAAGGGTTTGGGCAATTTCTTAATAATTTGGGAAATATTAAAATAATTAATATTTTTAATGGAGTCCCTAAGTCTAAACTTAGGGAAATTAAAATATTAATGTGGATTAATATAAAATTGTGTTAGAATGGTTCAAAAGACATGGATCAAACTAGATCAAATCTTAGTCGTTGATTAGGGACTTAATCTCAGTCGTTGATATGTCAACGAGAAAAGTATAAGAAGAGGCTTGAGGGTCACTTGGAGAACACATCAGATGATCAGTCATTCTATTCTCTAGAGCAGGGTTTGCTAAGAGAGAGAATCGGTGATCGGAGTTGCAGTTGAGGGGAAGTGAGTATAGAGAGACAGAGAGGCAGAGATAGTGCCAGGAGATTAGCGCAGGATCTAGAGAGAGTGACATAGTAGCAGCCAGGGCTCATGCAGGGCCATGCAGAGGAAACTATGCGATGCGCAGTGCTTCAGAGAGGCTAGCGTAGCTGACACAGGGGGCCAGAAGGCTGATGCAGGGCCTCATAAGACTTACGCAGGCCCATTCAGGGTGACGCAGGGCCATCGCTGGGCAGAGAGAGGCTGACACAGTCCAGAACAACAGACGTTGGGGTTTTTGGGGCAGATTGGAGCTGAGGAGCTGCTAGAGGGTTTATCTGAGGTTTTAATTGGGCCATTTGTCTCAGATTGAGAAGTACCACTACCAAGGGCATTCTCTGTTGGGTAAGCCAGATTTGGCACCCATATTGTACTCTAGAATTGCTTAATAAGAAAACCCTCAAATAGCTGCACCGATTTTACCGCATTGTGTTTTTCGAGGGACATTGGTCCAAAAATAACGGTGTCATTTTGTGTGCTTGTATCTGTTTCCTTCAGTTGATGATCTATAATATGTTGAGTATGCACTAGTATTTATTTTCAGTATTTACATTGTAAATAACTTGTTAAGTAACGAAACAAGTAGGTAGGAATAAATCAGTAAATTGCATGGAGGGTGTTAATTTTAGGTATGTTCTATGCTAGCGCAGTTTATTTCAATTTTCATAGTTAGCTCATTATCTTTTCCAGATTAGCAATCACATCAGCATTAAAGTAAACTGCAGATAGAACATAAATATAAATCGCAAAAGACAAGCCAAGACAAGTGGACACAAGATGTGGCGCTAGCCAAGGACAAAGCCCACAATGTGGGGAAACCCTTGACCAATTCTTCTTTTATGTTCTTCAAAGTTCAACAGAGAAAGAGAGAGAGAGATAGTACATTTACAATAGAAGTCAACACTTTGACTTATCTAGATAAGAGCATAGATCATCTCTAAGAAGATGATACATGAGATCAGTTGAAGACATGTTGCTTCAACCGATTCTCCAAGATAACTCCTTCACCTATCGTTGTGCTGCATTTCGTCATCATGTTGCACCTCACCACGCTGCACCATGCTACACCCGTCATCACTGTACTACATTATGTGCCATTGCTGCACCATGTTGCCTTCCCGGCAGTTCCGATTATTCCCTACAGTTCTGACAGTTCCAGTTGTTCTCGACAGTTCCAACAGTTCCAACAGTTCCGACTTTTTCAGCTTTTCCGGTAGTTCCGACTTTTTCAACAGTTCCAGCTTTTTCGGCAGTTCCGGCTTTTCCAACAGTTCCAGCTTTTTTGGCAGTTCCGGCCTTTCCGACTTTTTTCGGCAGTTTTGGCTTATACAACAGTTCCGACTTTTCTGGCAGTTTTGGCTTTTCTTGCTTTTCTGGCTTTTCCAGCTTTTCTGACTTTTCTGCCTTTTCTGGCAGTTCCGACTTTTTCGGCAGTTGTAGTTTTTCTGGATTTTTTTATTGTTCCGGCTTTTCTGGCAGTTTCGGCTTTTTTGGCTTTTTCGGCAGTTCCGACTTTTCCGACTTTTGTGACAGTTTTTGCTTTTCCGGCTTTTCTGATAGTTTCGACTTTTCCGACAATTTCGGCTTTTTCAGTAGTTCCGGCTTTTTCAGCAGTTGACTTTTTTCGGATTTTCCGGCTTTCTGGATTAGGGTAGCATTATCCCTTAGGATCTCTCCTCCTATTAAAACCCAAAGACAATTAGAGAGAGGAAGAGATCCCAAGTGTGTGTTGAAATACTTATCGAAATTGGATGATCTTTAGATCAATCCTACATCTCTCGATGAGAGGGATCCAATAAAAATATTAGCGGTCATAAATAAGCTGATCCACATAGAGTTTGGCCCTAGTTCCCAATTTTGACACTCCCTCTCAACTAGGGAGAACTCCATCCGCTGATCCATATGTCCAACCGTACTATCTTTGCTATCAGTACCTTGCACTGCTCTGCTCAGCTCTGCTTATCTATGTTGTCTTTGTTCTGCTCTGCTCAGCTCTGCTAGCTCTGCTCAACTCTGCTGTCTTTGCTCAACTCTACTGGCTCTGCTCAACTCTGCTCTACTGGCTCTGCTTTGCTCAGCTTCGCTTTGCTGGCTCTACTTAGCTCTGCTGAACAATGAAGAAGAAGAATTGATCGAGAATGTCACATACCATTCTCCACTGACCCGAAGTCAATCTCAGAGTGCGTACCACTGGTCCCGGACCAGTCTCAACCGACCCAAAGTCAGTGTCATAGTGGGTCCCAGACCAGTATCATTAGTCTCAGAGTGTGTATCATTGGTCCCAGACTAGTCTCAACCGACCCGAAGTCAGCGTCATAGTATGTACCACTCTCATTGGTCCCAGACCAGTCCTCCACTGACCCGAAGTTAGTCTCAGAGTATGTACCACTGGTCCCAGACCAGTCTCAACCGACCTGAAGTCAGTCTCAGAGTATGTTCCACTGGTCCCAAACCAGTCTCAACCTACCTGAAGTCAGCGTCATAATAATAGGTACAACTCCTACAACTGGTCCCAGACCAGTATCATTGATCCTAGATTAATGAAGGTCATCCTAGCATAGGGAGTACAGTAGATACAACGATGCATCCATCAGTACTACTGTGGTCCCTATCCTCATTTCCCTGCTTATTGCTCAGATGAGAGGTACTTCCCATGAGTCCTAGACTGCATGGGTAGGATGCCTCGACATGAGAACTAATCAATCCTGTCCTCATAGGAGAACTTATCACCATCACCATGGAGAACACATCATCCAGGCCTCACAAGAGAGCTAATCATCCTGCTACATAATCGTCATGGAGAACACATCATCTAGACCTCACAGGAGAACTAATCATCCTGCTACATAATTGTCATGGAGAACACATCATCCATATCTCACAGGAGAACTAATCATCCTGCTACATAGTTGCCACGGGAGAACTAATCATCCTGGTCCACAGGAGAACTAATCATCCTGTTCATAGTGCACCACCAGGGGAGGGTGAGTCGCCTTGTGGTCGTATGTTGCTCCAGTAAGTACCCCAAGCCCCCCAGAGCTCCCAGAGTTCAATGCATGCAACATGCAAGACCCTTATAAGAAGGTCTCTCAATGACTCCAAGTTGTTCGAGAAAGTCACAGATTTGACCTTTTCCCGGGGCTTTGACAAAATGCCTGCGACCTGTACATCAATCTCAATGCGATGGAGCCTCCTCGCTCATTGACTTACCATATCCTAGATAAGGCAGTATCTGATGTCTATCTACTAGAACAATCATCGAATACGAGATTCCTCAATAATCGAATCCCACCTTTGGTTGTCGCAGTGAATCACAGTGGTATTCATCATGTGTACAAACAGCTCACTTAAGAGCTTCTGAAACCATGCAACTTCACACGAGATCATACTCTCGAGTCTCGACGATGCTTATAGCAATCGATTTCTGCTTCCTACTTATCCATGATATCAAAGCAAAATCTAAAGAGAACCAGCACTAAGAAGTGCTCTAGTTATCCTCCACAATGCCTGCCCACTTAGCATTCAAATAATCATGCAGTTTCCTATTTCTGGCAGTGTATCTCAATGCATGAGAGATTTTGCCCTGAAGATATCTCAGAAGATTCTTGGCACCAACCCAGTGAGGCTCAACCAAATGTGAGCTCACCATCCTAACTGCAAAACATATGTGCGGACGGAAGTTCACCAAGAACATCAACGCGAATGAGTTTATGAAACTTGGAGGCATTTCCCAAATCTGGTTCGACATCACTACCATATAACTTTTGAAAGTTAAGATCATCGAGGTAGTCACAGGCTTGTAGTTTATCATTCCACATTCGGAATCAACTCCCTCTTACTTCTGCAAATGAGAGGGTCTACACCTGTTAGAAATAGGTCGTCCTCATAAGGTGCCGGTATGAGAGGTCTATCATCCACAACCTTCGGGTAATGGTTTGGATTGGTTTCACTCCTAGTGAATCTCAGCTTCATCTGACAGCTATCAATCCTTTCATACTACGCTTGGGGAGTTTTGCTTCAAGCCATAGAGGGCTTTCTTCTACCTGCATACGTGAGATTCTTGATCATCAATCTCAAACTCCTCAGGTTGTTCCAAACTTGTGGACCTGCTATGTGAGGGGGATGGTCCCCTTGTAAGATTTTCCTTCGGTACATCTCAGACATGTACTTTCATGCTCTTTTTGAATTTAGGCATCCCTGTTACCATCTGACTCACAGACCTTCGGTGCTATGTGTCAATGGACATGGTCTCTAGTGGACTCCCTGCAACTTGATACAACCTTGAACTCGAAAACATCTTTGAAAATTCTATTTTCAAACACATACCTTTCCATCGATGAGTGCCACCCTGAAACCGTTGACTTCCATTGTTGAAATGGACACCAGGTTCTTCTTGTGATTAGGTACATAAAATAGATTTTGTAAATGAATTGAGTTACCCTCATCCAATTGAGGAATAACATTCCCTACACCCTTTCCAGGATAGGTGGCATCAGCTCCAATTATAATCCCATGATCGTTTCTATCTCTACCAAATTAGAGAGTGCACCTATCTATCTAATGAAGTGCCTTGAAGCACTACAATCAATAAGCCAGATTCCCAAAGAATCTGAAGGAGAGGGCCAATACAAGATAACACTTCTTATCTTATCAGAAACAACATTTGATTCTTCATACTTGGAGTTCCTTGCTTTCTTTGAAGAGTCGACCATTTCATTGATGACCTACATTACTTGTCATTCCTTTGATCATTGAAGATGTCCCTGGAATGATTGTTATCTTCATCAAGAGATGTGTCTCTGCCATTCAGACACTCCTTCATAGAATGGCTGAACTTATTGCAACCAAGGCATCCGCCTTTCCTTCCACCCTTTAGATCCGAACTTCCCAATGAAGTGATCTTTAGGTAGGCCATCAGAAACTTCCACAGTGCCATTCTGATAATATTCTCTACTTCGACTTCACCCTCGGTGAATTTGAAGAGGGATGAGGAATCCACTGATCCTTTTGTCCTTTCCCAACTGTCTTCGGTGATTGCTCTTTTTCTCTTGCTTGGGCATTGTCTTCACCTTAGCTCTGATTCCATGTTAATTTTAGGTATGTTCTCTGCTAGAGCAATTTATTTCAATTTTCACAGTTAGCTCATTATCTTTTCCAGATTAGCAATCACATCAGCATTAAAGTAAACTGTAGATAGAACATAAATATAAATTGCATAAGACAAGCCAAGACAAGAGGACACAAGATGTGGCGCTAGCCAGGGACAAACCCCACAATGTGGGGAAACCCTTGATCAATTCTTCTTTTATGTTCTTCAAAGTTCAACAGAGAGAGAGAGAGATAGTACATTTATAATAGAAGTCAACACTCTGAATTATCTAGATAAGAGCATAGATCATCTCTAAGAAGATGATACATGAGCTCAGTTGAAGACATGCTGCTTCAACTGATTCTCCAAGGTGACTCCTTCACCTATTGTTGTGCTGCATTTCGTCATCATGCTGCACCTCACCACGCTGCACCATGCTACACCCATCATCACTGTACTACATTATGTGCCATTGCTGCACCATGTTGCCTTCCCGACAATTCCGACAGTTCCGGCTGTTCCTTGCAGTTTCGACAGTTCTGACTGTTTTCGGCAGTTCCTATAGTTTCGACAGTTCCAACAGTTCCGACTTTTCCCGTAGTTCCGGCTTTTTCGGCAGTTCCGACATTTCTGGCTTTTTCGGCAGTTCTGGCTTTTCCAACAGTTAAGGCTTTTCCAGCTTTTCCAGCAGTTCCGACTTTTCTGGCTTTTCCAGCAGTTTCAGCTTTTTCGACATTTTCGACTTTTCTGGCTTTCCTGACAGTTCGAGCTTTTCTGGCTTTTCCGAAGTTTCCGGCTTTTTTGGCAGTTCCAGCTTTTCTGGCTTTTTCGACAGTTCCGGCTTTTTTGACGGTTTCAACTTTTCTGGCAATTTTGGCTTTTTTGGCAATTCTGGCTTTTCTGGCTTTTCTGACTTTCTGGATCAGGGCAGCATTATCCATTAGGATCTCTCCTCCCACTAAAACTCAAAGACAAGTAGAGAGAGGAAGAGATCCCAAGTGTGTGTTGAAATTCTTATCGGAATCGGATGATCTTTAGATCAATCCTACACCTCTCAATGAGAGGGATCCAATAAAAATATCAGCTATCATAAATAAGCTGACCTACATTGAGTTTGGCTCTAGTTTCCAATTTTAACAAAGGGCCTCTAATTGGTAGACTTAGAAACTTCAACAGCAGATGCCTACAAAATGCACCAAAAGAATATAAATTTGTGTGCATTTTATCCCTTTTTTAGGTGTGCTTTATGGATTAGATTGGAAGCCACTTGCTATAGCTTGTACATAACCACCCCAACCAATTATTGTTGGTATATAATGATGCCTTGGGTGTAGGAAAAAACAGTGCTTGCTATTGCAACTTGTTGTCGCAAAATCTAGCAGGCCTTATGGAAGGGTACCCTATAAGGCAAGAACTAGATCAAGTGATGACAATAAGGTAGTAGCCCACTTTTACCACAGTTACTACCCCCTGCGTTCTATGGATTTTCCCCAATGGGAGGAACCTCTTATATAGGTCACTTAAGAGATGTTCTATTCTAAAAGGTAAAAGGTAACTAAAATCCTTCTAAGGGAGGACTCAACTTAGGGACAAGGCTCAAGCAATTATGAAGAGGCAATGTGCCTCCCCTAGAGAAGCTAGAATAGGGTATGCTAGACTTGGGGTTTGAGTAAGAGCGTAGAAAAGGGAATGTCCCAAGGTCAAGGTATAAAGAAAAGGTTCCAATAGTGAGTATTACCAAGACAAAGGCACATGACACCTTCAACAAGCCCTCAACTTGAAGCTTAACCAAACTATGTTTCTCCTAGGGCAAGCAACAAGTGGAAGAGAAATTATGAATGAAAATGGAGAGAATGGCCACCAAGAGGAGTGATTTTGAGGCAACCACTTTTATTCTTGTTGTTGAATTACTCCTGTTAGTGTCCTATTTATAGTAGTCAAATTCAAGCTTAGTCTTTTTATTATTTTGGTCAATTTGTAGAGTGCTGCCATGATTTCCTTGAGATCAAGTCTTAGTGTCAATAGGATATACTAAATTTTGAGTGGTAAATAAAGATCAAGTTGTCATAAGTCTTAAAAGGTCTAGGTTTATAGTAAGTCTAGGGTAATGTGTTATCCAAATCATGAGTGAAGATAGTAGTGGGTCTTTGTTTTCTCATTATTGGAACCATTGTTTTAAAAAACGGCCGAGTCAACATTGACTCGGCCGGGTTGATCCGGGTCGTTGGGCTCCCATTTGAAACAGTCATTAAACCAGTTCGGAAGGCCGAGTCAGCAATGACTCGGCCGAAACGGACCGTTTCCGCTATGAAACGGCCGAGTCAAGGTGGAACAGAACCCGGACGCAAACGCAGCCATTTAACTGATTTTTTATGGATTTTAAATTTGTTTGTTGGTTATTTTGGAGTTCAAACAGTTATGTGATTTTTCTAATTGTAGTTTGGGGTCCATATCCCCCTCCCAAACCCTATTTAACACACCCAAGTGCTCTCATTCTCTCACAGCAATCTTATGCATTTGAGTGAGAGTCTTCTTTGAGAGTTAGTGAGCATTTCTTGAGCTTGTTTTGGAGCAGCAGTGAGGAGTCTTGGAGGAGCATTGTAGCTGGAGTGAGGAGCTTCTTGGGCAGCCATTTGGAGCAGCATTGAGGAGCTGATTCTTGGAGCAAGCTTGAGGAGGCAATTTGTGCCTGGAGGTATTTTTTTTCACCTCTATAAATCTGTTTTGCTTAGTAAATTTGAGGTGCATATCTAGAAAGCTTAGAGTGTTTTTTGTCAAATAAATGAACATTGAATCAAGGTTTTTTTTTTTTTCATTTTCAGATTGTTTGCTTTCATTTCCTATTCAAAAAATGGCACCTAAAGCAAGAGATGTTGCATGGGCATATGTTGAAATGGTTGATAGTCAAATGCAATGCAAATTTTGCCATAGGAAAATTAAGGAAGGTCCAGGGGGCATTAATAGGCTGAAGCAACACTTGGCAGGAATTAGAGGCCAAATTACCCCATGTACCTCACCAGATATTGGGGAGATTAGGCAGAATATGTTGGCCAGCATTGAGAAATTTAAAGAAGATAAGGCTAGGCAAAAAGAATTACAGGCTGAAATTGGGAGGAAGAGGGAGATACAAAAAATGATGGCTGCCAACCCCCATTATGATTTTGAGGGTTCTTTCTCTATCCCTCAAACCAATGCATCCAATCCTTTCCGATATGTTCCTCCCTCTTTTCAAGATAAGGGAAAGGGTAGAATGAAAAAGGGTAAGGGTGATGTGACTATCAAAAGTTATTTCACTCCGGCCTCCTCTCCATCAGATGCACATGGTCCTGAATTTTTTAAACCTCAAATGCAGCCCACTTTAGATGACCATTGGAAGAAAGAATTGAGGGAGACTGCTTGTGATTACATAGCTAGATGGTGGTATGATGCTGATATCCCCTTTAATGCTGCTCGTTCACCATATTATGAGCCTATTTTTGATGCCATACATGCTGCTGGAAAAGGTTTCAAAGGCCCTACTATGCATGAGCTAAGGGGGTTTCGTTTGCAGAAAGAAATTCAATCCATTAATGAGTATTTGCAAGAGTTCAAGAACTCATGGGTGAGAACAGGGTGTACCATCATGTCAGATGGATGGACTGATCAAAGAAACCGTACCATCATAAACTTTCTTGTATTCTGCCCACAGGGAACCATGTTCTTAAAATCAGTTGATGCATCTGATAAGGTAAAAGCTGGCCACTTGCTGTTTCAGCTATTGGATCAGGTTGTTGAGGAGGTGGGGGTGGCTAATGTTGTTCAAATCATCACAGATAATGCCTCTAACTATGTTCTTGCTGGTAAACTGTTAGAGGAAAAACACAAGACCATCTTTTGGACCCCATGCGCTGCACATTGCATAGACCTCATGCTTGAGGATATTGGAAAATTAGATTGGGTCAAAAACACCATAGATCATGCCAAAAGCATAGCAAAATTTATCTACAATCATACATTGATTTTGAGCCTCATGAGGAA
>APFE031298932.1:10981-28588 GCA_000404065.3 Pinus taeda | reverse complement strand
ATAAATACCACCTAATATCACAACCAAAAACATGTAAAAACCTATTACTTTGTCAAATACAAGTAAAATATATAAGTGCAAATAAAGTATTGTCTCTATCTTTTTTTAGTATTGGAAAATTTTAACATTTTTAAAAAATTTAAACTTTAATTTTGCTTTACAATACCCCTCCCAACTACAAAATTTTCATAGTATGGGAAAATGACATCTGAGAGAGTTTTGAATTATTATGGTTTTACGACTAGCTAACCCAATATCGAATCCCATCATTGAAATCTTCAATGCATTGATCATGAAAGACCTAATATCAAATGTCTCCAATCTTTAGTACATTGATCATGGTAGATCCAATATCGAATGTCACCATCGAATCTTCATTCAAAAAGTTAGAGGCATCTATTCTTGTTGTTGTTGGAAATATCTATCTTCCTGAAGCAACTGTTCTCTTCTGGATATATGTAAAACCCGGTGAGTCATTCCTAGCTTTTACTCCATATTTAAAAGCATGAGACTACCATTCTGGTACATATTAGGGTTTGATTTATACTGTAAAAAATATCCAACATTCTTTCTTCTAGACATGAAGCCACAGATAAATACTAAAGATTACTTTTTTACATTCCATTTGGATCCCAATCTGACACTACAAACTATTTTTCTATGGAAATCAACTCCCAGAAACTGAAATTTCCATCACATTGTGATTTCATATGGGTTGATGCCTCCTCTCTTCGATAAAATCCTCAAGCTTGTTGAATCCATTTCCAGCCTCTTCTCAGAAGAGCGAAACTAGATCGACCCCTGCCTGAGGGATAAGTTGAGGGCGCCTTGAATTGAGATGTTGTCAATGGAGGTTGCCGCAATGATTCCTCAGGCGAGTCCAACCTTTAGTGCAGTGAAAGTTGAGGAAACACATGAGGATTTCCCTTTTGGTTGGGCTCCATTCCTCTTCATTCGGAAGGGCCTCCATGCCATTCACAAGCTTTCCAGAGATGATATGGAATATTTTCTATCAACGGTAAGTGCATGTCAATTAGATTTAAACGAGTGAACGTCTCCATGAGGCAATAGATTGAAACAAATGAACATCTCCATGAGGCTTCCCTCCAATATTCTCTTAGAAAGCCATCCCTTGACATAGGTAATATCTCTTTCTTTTTCGTTCTGTTTTCTTAGCTGCATGCACTCAGGACAACATGTTAAGAGGGGAAGAAAATTAAAGACAATTATTCATTGTCTAGCAAACTCAACCAAGGTTCCATATCATTCATGAACCATAGCTTCCACATGGAAAATAGTTGGGACCATATATAAAATGGGGTTAATGAAATACAACAACATATAAGGCTTTCTTTTTTCTCATTTCCTTCAACAAGCATGGTTTCCGTTCTAATGATATATGGAGCTCGATGACCCAAAAAATGAAGGTATACATATTTTACCCACCTTCCTTAGCACATCAAAATTTTTAGAAACTTGCATAACCCTGTTAAAATCCATTAGCCAACTTCTGCATTTGATCAAGAAAAAATCTTGGAATGTCATAGCCCAATGGAAGTCCCTCCCAAAAAATTCATATTCCTATAGGTAGTCATCAAATCCTTCATTTTGACATGTTTTTACTCGCAGGTTCCCTATCTGTGGCCCATCTAGAAATTTAGGTACAAGAGGTTTAGGGTTTGTTCTGATCGAGGTGTCTTGGTTTTCTTCCAATTTTTGTTGTCTAGGTGGATGGGAGTTACTACTCTCCCCCTACTCCTTTTTATTCCCATTGGACCCATCTACTCCATGGTTACTTGATTTTTGGTTTTAGTTGTTTGTTACTAGTTGTATGGTCAGATGAAAGAACTATTATTGTCCCTGATCTAGATCATTCAATATGTACATGGTATTATTCCTTGGTTGATCACGCATGTCCCCTATGCTCTCCCCTTCTTTAGAATCATATTCGTTTTAGAAATTATAAACTCGCATTCTCCTCTATCTTTGATAGGTGATGTATGGTGTATCTTTAGGAAACATTCAATCACCTTGACCCACAAGTTAGCAGGATCATTAGCTCTGATACCACTGTAATGCTCTTAGCCAATGGTTTACCAAAGTTTGTGTAATATTATTGCATGTTAGGTGGTTTGGATTTCCTTTTCTTTTGGTGGTTTATCATATTTTGTGATCTCGTTATAAATTTTCATATGTGTGCAACAAATCCTACTATAAATACACAAATCAAATAAAGAGAGAATATATATATAGATATATTATAAAATCATTGGGTAATTTTAATTCAATGGAAAGTTAGGTAAATACATGCCTAAAAAATCTCTGATAAGATCAAGTGATGATATTTCAAGCTACTAGCACTCTTTGGAACTTCGTTATTCCAAAACAAAACTCAACCTTTAAAATTTTAATATGCACACCAAGAGCTTGCTCAAAGTTGAGAAGGATCTATTGTTCAATCTATTTAATGGTTGTAAGAAGCTATTATTCTCTTCTCATTCCGATCCCTCCTTTGCTTTAGCAACCAAACCAGACACTATTCTCCATTTTGTTGGTTGTTACAGTCTTGTCTCTCCTGCAGAGGCTCATGGCCTTCTTGGTGACTCCTGGTGCTTAGTACCCATGCCCTCCAAGCCAATTTAAAAATATTGCCCACTAATACAAACTATGACCCATGTCATTTAAATACCTCGCTGCTCTCTGTCAACTAATATGAGCTCTCAATGTGCTAACAATATCTAGCTAATATTGTAACCAATCACCTATGTGCACTAATATTCATGCACAATAGATCATTTAATTGGATTCAATGATGCCAATGTACCCTCTACAACCATGAATTCAACCAGACAACTCCACCTCTAGTAGCACGGATCTCTTACATGGACTCAATCTACCTTCCTAAGCCCCCATGTAGTTACTTACATCCATCACAATCCATACCCTGAGCACAATGATTTCCAAGGGTAGTGAAAAACCTCCTAGTAAGGTTGATCTTGATTTATATGCTCTGATCATCTAATCACTTACCCATTGTGCACTCAGAAACCATCATTAACCCTCGCATTCTCCCACAATGTGACTAGTTTGTGGGGGTAGAAGCAGTCTCTCCAAGATCATGTTCCTTTATCAATCACATCAGGTGTCCCTAGATATTTTAACTAGATCTTCGTGTTAGGAAAAAGGATCTCTTTGGCAACAAATTTTATCTCAAGATTCTCTAAAGATAAGGATTTTCTTTTGCAATTAAATATGATAAGAGATCTAGATTATCTCTTCTCCCATTACCAACTAGGGTGGATGATCATCCACCAAAAATAACTCACAATCCAAGGGTTTTCATTTAAGTAAGAGATGAGTGTTAAGTTCTCTAATCTAATCACCACAAGAAAAAATAACAATGCTGAGAGGGAAATCAATTTCCTCTCTTTTAACTCCCATTTTTCCAATTTCCCTCCTTTTCTCCAATTTGAATTTATTTCCCTCTTCTTTTAAGTTTTTACTTTTTTTTCTAATGGTTCCCATCACTTGCATTATAGCCACTTCATAATGTCACTTTATAAAGTCATCATGACCCCACGACATTTTATTTACAAATTGACCCCCTTTATTAATGTCTCCTTCACGAATCGATTCCAAGTCAAGAATCATGCTAATGAGTTATCCCTATGTCGATCATTTAAGAGGGGAAATTAAAGTTGGAAAGGGAAGCTTAACTTCATGATTATTAGGATGGATGACTATGAGATTTTATTGGGCATATATTTATGGTTGGACAGTGTTATGCCAATACAACACTTGGGTATATTTTTCATTCTTTTAGGAGAGAAACTGGTGATTTTTCCAATCATTGGAGCCATGATAAATGGATTTAGGTTAGAAAATATTTGTGTGGAGGTAGGATAGTTGGATGTTGAGATTTGTGAGAGATTAGATTGTATGGAATCCATATTCATGCAACATTTGAGGACGATGGATGAATTGGTATATGGGATTCTAAGGATGTGACAGAGACCTCAGATGGTTGATGTTGAGACTTCCACAGTTGAGTGCGAGAATTTTGATTTCAATACTTCTACATCTGAGGGTGGTAGAGGAGATGTTGAGTATATATATGATGTAGAGGATGTTGGTGCTTGGAATTTTAGCTTTCATGGAGACCTAGCCAAAGATTATGGAGATTGCAAAATTAAATATCTAGTTCAAGATGAGGTTTAGGATAATGAACCATGGCATAGAAAAACCAAAAAATAGTCTAAGGAGTCTAGTGAGACCATGGAGACATATGATTGGCCTAATGATCCAGAGTTGGAGGTTAATTGAGGAGAGTGAGGATAGGATTGGTTCCTATCCCCCTTATTTTAGATACATTAAAAATAGATTTGGAGGGTTCATACTGAGTAGAGGTGAACCATTTCTTGGATCAAGGAGTACATATTCAAAGGGGAGATATGGAGGATCTAGAGGCTAGAGAGGTAGTACAAGAGGCTACCCTAATTCAGCTTCTTATAGAGCTCATGGAGATGGGCTCATTATTAGTTGCTCAGGGTGGTGAGTTTGGAGATACAAGGGGTTCCTTGTAGGGTACTTCACAATGATGATCAGGAGTAGGATGAGGATGAGTTTTGTTGACATGAGGATGTGATGATGATTATGCATATTTGGGTGCATGATTTCATGTGGATTTGGCACAATGGTCATATTATCTACCTATTTAGTTGATGACATGAGGGGATCCAACACATGACATTCTTACATGGATATTCATGGATTCACATGAGATGTATGTTGATAGAAAATATTCTTCCTTATGAGATAGTGTGATGAGGATATTTTTTAGATGAAGTGGACAATATTTTTGTAATATCAAGGTTGTTTTTGGTGATGGATGGATTACTAAAGAGATTCATTGTCAAGGATGACAACATCTTTAAATTGGGGGAGGAAGTAAGGCCCTTAGAGATGCACACCTAAGTAACCATAGGACAAGGTGAGATAATTCATGAGGTGTAATGCCATCACACCATTTATGGCAATAAAAGTGATAATTTTGGGTTTCCTCAAGATGGGTTGCGATTGCGGCACACAAGACAAGCTAAGACATGGTCACAACAAGTTCAAATGTGCATGGGATGACCAACCAAGGTGTGCACAAGAACACCAGCCGAGTTGGGCATAAAACGACTAACCAAGACGTGCGACAAGATAGGATACTAAGGCATGAGATAAGACATGCAACTGAGACATGTGACTGAATGGGAAACTGAGCGATAAGCTATCCCAAGTTGAGTTGAATGAGTTGGATATTTATGCCATGCTAAGTGTTGATTGAGTGAACCAAAAGCTTGGCTCAACTGAACCAATGCACAATTTGGGTACACTTCCCTTTGCATGAACCAAGTCGCATATAATAAACTGAAGGGGAGAGGAGTTAGGATAATACACAATCAAGCAAAGGAAGCAAGGAAGGGAAGGCAAGGAAGATGATCTAAGAGGAATCTTGTAACAAACTAAACTTGGGATACAATTTTTTTTTGGCATATATACATATATCTCAAAATGTAAATTAGCTGATGGCATACTGGCAAGTAGGTGAAGATATTCCCCTTAACCTTCAACTTGCCCTAATGGACAAATGAGCATATTTAGTTCATCCATGGTCTACTAAGAAAAATTCGATGGAAAGTTATGTCATAGGAAACGATAACCCTAAGGTCGTATTAATAAACCTAGTAGCATATACTTCAATAATATCTCATTATTTAATCAATGAGCTAATAGTTTTCTATGGATATATATTAGTGTTTGTTGCATGTGACTAGCAAATAACTACACAAACGTTTACTAGCACTTTGTAGTATTTAATCTCTCACAACTCTAGTAGTAGTATGGAACACCAAGGTGTTACACATGGGACACAATAGAAAACACAACTAGTGCACACAAGGTTTATTTCTTGCAAAAAATGATTTAATATTCAATCAACTAATCCACTAGACAAACTAGAACCATAATGGAATTCTAACCCTTTTCTTATGTATCTATACATGCCAACCGAAAATATATATTCTACTAGACAACCATTTATCTTCAATGTTATATATTGCCGAAACCATAGCAAAATGATAAAATCTTGGTTGGGTGAGATATAAAATTTATTATGCTTATTCTAGTGAACGAGGATGAGTAACACATTATTGATTTTATCTTGTAGACAATAATTATTATATAAGGTTCATAAAAGGAACTATTGTGCACCTTTGAATAAATTGCAGAAAAGTGGCTTAGCCTATCTCTGAGCTTAGTTACAAACTTCTTGCAATTCATTAGTCTTCGTATTGCTAAAATTGCATATATGATGTGTATAATCATACTATGTTTTAAGAACATCGTCTAGCCACAAGAATAGTCATAGTCAAGAGATACAAAGAAATATATTTAGATGTTTCCATATCTAGATTCAATAGAATCTTGAAGCAAGCCAAAACCTTAATAACAACCTAAAATCTGACTAAAATATTAGAACTAACCCCTGTATGGATTAATTGCAATAGTTTGAAAAGATAGTTCATGGACATTTACTAGTTGAGAACGTAAGGAATAATTTATCATCTTGTTGTAGCAGCTACAACCACCCTCCAAAATATTTCCTTAGCTTAATTTTGGAGGCTCCCTACGAACCGTCCTCATCAGCATCAAGTACATGAGCTTCAATGGTTTTCTAACAGATTTCCAGCCTGTGCATGATAACTTGTTTCATCCCCCTCACAGGTTGTTTCTCCAGACTTGATCTAGCTATAGCATGAGAAACTCCCTCAATAAATTGCACAATTCTGGAATGGAAACAAACTTCCCTCCATAAATTGCATAATCCTGATTGGCAGCTTCCTGGGCTCCAGAATTGCGCAATTATGCCTATCAAGCTTCACTACAAAAATTGTGCAATATTCCCCAGCAGAACTGCTCAACCCAAAAATTATGCAATTCTGGGCTGCAGTCAACTTCTCAACCCAGAAATTATGCAATCCCTTTGGGAAGCCAGCCCAACTCCCTCCCAAAAATGCGCAAATTTTCCCCATCAATTAAGCAGGTTGTTGCATGTGCCTTTAGGTTGACAATTCCCTCTAGGACCAAGCAAAAATGATTTTCATGCATGGATTGCTTCTCCCAAGGCAACATGCAAAGGAATCCCTTGATTAAAGGATCTATTTTTAGTAGCTGAAGGTTACATGCAAGGATCATTTCATAAACCTCTCCCAAGTGTCGCTTTTCCTAGATTTGTGGCATGCATATCACAACCTCGATTTTATTGAAACTCATCAACTGGATGCTACAGATCTCATTCCTCACATCGACCTTGCAGCTTTGACATCCCACATTTCATGTAGGATCCATCGTCACATTCAGCTCAGTTGTTTTGGGGTAAGCCTGCTTTTCATGTCTTGGGTTGTGTTTCTGTTGCTTTTTGTGTTTCTCTTCATGTGAGTGTTGTCTACTTGAGTTAAATGAGTGCTTGTTGTCATTTGTGCCTATGTTAAGTTGTATAAGAACCATTTTAGTTTTCATTTGCATCTCATTTTTGTCACATGCATGACACGATTTTGCACGGACGGTCATCATTGTGGCGAATCTCTTCACACACATGCATGCTTTCCCTTTTTCTAAATCATTCACTTGTTGTTTGCATGAATGATCATCCACTCTTGTTTGCACTCATCTCGCCATGCATCTAGACGTCTCATGTTTTCATTCGCTCGTTAGATGATCTGGGCTGCCTTGGCCCGGACTGTGACCTACCCGGCTAGCACTGCGCATTTCCGAAAGTGAAGGATTTGCCTTCCCTCCAAAAATTGCACAATTCTAGCCCAACAATAACCTCCAGACTTGCATTACACAATTCTTGGAGGCAGTGTCCTGCTGGCCCCATAAAATATACAATGCAGTTTTTTGGTTGCATGTCACTACTGACTGAAATTATGCATTACATAGTTTCAGTCCTCAACAGGCTAGGCTAGACTATGCATTATGTAGTTCTAGCAATCAGCCAGCCTCCTGATAGCCCAGACTGCGCCTTGCGTAGTTTTGATAGTTAGTCTGCCTACCTCCCGGCAGAAATTGCGCAATCTTCACGATCAATCACACAAGTATGTTGCAAGTTAGTACTGAAGTTTGTTTTGGTTCTCGATTGACATATTACTTGTCATGAGTGTTTCTATGTCTCCAGGCATCATAGGTGTCCATCTATCTCTCAATAGCACAATTACAATGGCCTTCAGGAGAGCAGAGTCAAAGGACACCATTGAGAGCCTAATGGGGTTTGCAGCCAAGCAAGTGTCTATGAGGTCGCCTACCTATGAAGACATCAAGTTGTTTGTAGATAAGGACATCAAGATAATATGGCAATAACATTACAGCAAGCAGCACCATCAACAATAGTAAAAGGCAGTACACCTACATGCAATTAATGTAAGAGGAAGGTTCCTAAAAACACAGAGGTGGAACAATGTTGCAAGCTCAAGCAGATCCACTTGTGATGAAAGAAAATTTGGACACTATGGCTATGAGGTGACAAAATGCATGAAGGTCACGTGAAGGTAGAGAATGGAACATAGAAGGAGTTGCATGTGCTGAAGAAACAACTCAAGGAAGAACAAGAGCTGCATAGCCGAGAGAATGAGTTGTAGCAGGAGTAGGTACAACAGGGAGCGCAACATGCACAAACAAATGAAACTGCGCCCGTACAAGTTATAGATCCATCCCAGTAGTTGACACAGAGTAGAAAAGGTGAGTAGTGTTGTTGATCACATGCAAGGGAATTCAGTAGCATGCATGTCATTGTGTGCATGCATACAATCCCACCCATTCAGCACACTCACTGCGGCGAAGACAAGAAGCAAGTCCAACTGGAGCTGAACATGTATTTTGAAAATTTGATGTGCACGACCACCAATACATGCTTGGAGAGAAGCATAGACACTATACATCAACATGTTTCTAGTCCGGTTGCACCCAGGATGATAATGCGGATGCTATCAGACGCGTTGGACAGAGGAGCCATATCAGTGCACCTAGATGCAATGAAGGCAACAGTTCACTTCAGCAAGATTTCACCATTGAGTGCACGGACACCATCACAGATGACCAAGCTTGGAATGAGCTCACCACCTTCTACCATCACAAGGATGTCAAAGAGTTTGTCTCACCACGATGGTCCAAGTGTTAGTGATGTCTTGCATGGCTTGCTCTAGCCATTTTGTCTCACATGGGCACATGTGCACTGTAATGTAACATCTTGTCAAGTGGAAGTTGAAGTGTCAATAGTTGAATGTAACAGTCATATATTAGTTGAAGAGTCATGATGATAGATGAATAGTCTCAAAGGGGAATGTGAAGGGTCATCCCACCATTTTCCATAAATAGTCCCTCACAACTCATTTTACAGGATTTTTCGTCAGCCATGCTTCCAATAGGTCTATCTTAGAGAAATATTGGACAATATTGTAACGAGCCTTGGCTTCTCCACTATGCAGAGCTAGTATATCTCTTTGGAGGAGTAGGCGATTGTGGTTGTGATGTTTCACTGTCGGAACTAGTGGTTGGACATGGATGTATTATATGACTAGAACTTACACTTCTTAATATAACATAGCCAACACGTTTCATCTATCTTGAGTACTCTAAATGATATATGTATCTATTTTTTTACACATGCATGTGTAGCTATTTCTGTATATGTATGTATGAATATTTCTAAAATGTGTTGTTGGTTTAACCATAACTCTGGATTGCTATCTAACTTTCCTTCCATGTTGTAATGCATCTTTGCTCATGTGTTCCCTTCTTGACTTCTTTTCTATCATAGGTTTCCAAGGGGCACACTCACCTCACTTTCCATGTGTTACGATTGTTCATGCAATTTCCTTGACTTACTGCATATGTCACACCCTTGCTACCAACAAGGACATCTTACTTTCCTTTGTGCGAAACCGCGATCAAGGCATTACCATACGATCCACTCCTGGGACTCCTACACCAAATGGTCTGAGGTCTAATTGGGACTTCTTATCGGGGAGATCCCCTGACATGTTGGCAAGTCTAGAACCGTCAACATTTTTGGCACTAGAAGGAGGACCAGATGACAAGATGAATCCTCACATGCATTTTGAATCTCTACATATCTATCATGACTAACTACAAATTTTAGCTTTCAGAGTGTATGTCTTATGGAAATGATTTCATTATCTCGGAAAATCTCTCAGATAACTTGTCACATAAAACATACGATGGTGGAGGCCATGTAGCCTTGATTAGGCACACAATCGACATTTTAGGCTAATGCGAAGGACATGGAATCCTTGAAGAGCACATGACCTGTGCATTGTTTGTATATAGGCTTCGAGGGCACCCAATGTACTGGTGTGCCATGCTTCCTAAAAAATCTATTCATTCTCTTGCTCATCTGCTCACAGAGATAGACCGTGATTTCAATCACTTTAACCGTAAAGAACTCGATAAATAAATTCTGAAATTACAAAAAGCACCTGATGAATCCTTTGAACAATTTCACACAGACTTTTGTAATCTTGCATATTGATTCCTTGAGGATGAAATTGATTGGGAATTTATTGATGTGAGACTTAAGTATATTATTTACACACATGAGAATCAAAATTCTTGAAATCATTCGCATCCCACTCAGCACACTTTGGGGATGGAGTTGTGTAGTCATAGGTAGGCATAGTTGTTGTCACAAGTGACTGTCCACCTTTACCTCATCAAACATCTCCACTATTGTAGAGTGATGTGGGATATTATGCACAAACATTTGTTGAATTGTCACATATTCTCACCCCACCTGCTATTGATATCTGCGCAGATTTGGCTTGCAAGCCTGTTGGTTGTCACGTGGATTTGTTCCCTCAACCTCCGACCTCGCGTTCTGTTGATCCTCCAGATTGTACTATCTTGTGATCTTCCATTCTAGACTCCTCACCTGCTGTGAACGAGGATCAAGTTGTTGACGGAGTTGGTGTTATGAAACCAAACTGCACCATCATTCATGATGAGTGTGTGCGGGAATCTAAAGAAGAACCCGTGGTGAAGGATTATTCCCTTCCCTCTGTGCCTCACCTGCTCTATCCTGATATCCCTTGTGATTCTGCCACTATTGATTTCCCCTGTGAAAACTCATTTCCATATGTTTCTACTTCTGATCATTCACATGACACGTTGGATGTCAGTTTGTCATTACAATGCGGAGAAGACACATGTTCCTCCAAAAATCCATCCAATTTTTCATCTGCCATTTCTAAAAACACAGAGGGTGAACATCCTTACTTCTCATCTACCCCTCTACACGATTCATTAAATCATGAGGATGCCGAAAAACATCCTAAAATTTCTGATCTTGGTTGTCGTGATCTCTCTACTTTTTCATCCGATCATGATGTTGATTGAATCATTGTTAATATGTCTCAGACACTGGTCTATGATGATCTATCTATTGAGGAAGTCGTAACCCCCAGACTTTCTAGACACTTTAGCCCGAGTTGATGGTTATGTCAAGCCCTCATTTCTTGAGGGTGGTTTCACTTCCGATCAGGAAATTGTTGAAATACATAAGGCTCCTCATCATTCTCTACTTTGCATTGAAGATCAACCAAACAATTAGATTTCACTTCCTCCACTCGAACTACACAATCCCATTGCTCATGCATTGGAGGAACCTTAAACATCAAGCACACTTGCACAATGTAAGTGGTCTACCTTTCTCACATTTTCTTGCATGTCACAGTCAAGAGAATGCATGCACTTGACATGTACATGTAGTGTAGCACAACACCATGGCAAGTCCACAGAGTGCATGTCATGCGCTTTCACTCATTTTTGTTATGTGGACGCTTGTAGGCTCGGAGTGTATTTGTCTTCACTATTATATCTTTCTTATTTGCTGGTTTACATAGTTGTCTTGTTCGTGAACTATGCCTTCACCAACATCGGTCAACCAATGCGCTGGTGGCTGCATTGGAAATATCACTTCATGTGATCAGGCCCATGCACTGTTAGTTTAGGAGTAGGAGTAGTGTTTTGTTTTGAGTTGTTTGCTTACACGCATGTTTTCTCCTTTCTTTGTGCGTTTGTTTAATTGCCTATTTTTCTGCTTACTCACTTTGCTTTCACATTTGTTCCTACTTATTTCTTTTCTTTTTGGTTTGTTTACTTATTATTGTCCATAGGTTAGTTTCACATGGACTGTGTGCGACTCTTGAAACAAGTTGGGTAAAGTACAAGAGGACTAGTACAGCTATTAACATTTGGGCATCTGTTGTCCTCTCTCTTATGTAAGAACTTGTTGTCTTTATTCCATGATACATCAATGGAAAACACGTACTGTTCGAAGTGAACCTTGATGAAAACACAATGCTTGCATGCTAACTAGTATCGCGTACTCTAGTTGGTTGTTTCTGGGTTAATCCTTGTCAGATCAGTCAAGTAGAGTAAGGTGAGGGGGAAAGCCTTAACAAGCACGTCAGAGGTATACATAAACTACTTCTCTGAAGGAACAAACTCTTCTTCTCTCAATAATTTGAGATCCCTCTTCCACCTCTGAAATGAATAAGTTCTATGCACAATGAATAATAAAAAAATGAAAAAGTGAAAATTTTCCAAAAAAATGAAAAATGAATAAGGCAAAAGAAGACAAAGGCTTCCTGTGTAGAGAGGTGATGCAAGTAACTCCATCGGGGTACTAACTAGGCTCACTAGTAGCGGAGTGATGCTTGTGTTTGTGAATTACTCCACCAGGGTAATGTCTAGGCTTGCTGGCAATAGAGCAACACCAGAGATGAAACTAAAATGCTGACGACTATACTACTTGTGCACTGATATACCCCTCATCACCAATCAAAACAACTATTTTGGCTTGGCTTGGAATGTGTGTCGACCAACCAAGGGCTTGGCAAATGCTACATCTTATAATCAAGGAAGTGTGGAAACCAAGATGAATAGAGAACTGAACAATACTTCTGGAGGTGTTAGACTTACTTTTCACGAACAAGGTCCATTCATAGAGCCAGAGTTCTACTAGTGTGTCGCCAAGTGTTGTAGCGGCTACAGCCACCCTCCAAATTTTTTCCTTAGTTTCGTTTTGGAGCCTCCCTACCAACCATCCTCAACAACATGTCTTACACTGTCAATTACACGAGCTTCAGTGGTTTTCTAGCAGATTTCCAGCCTGTGCATGATAGCTTGTTGCATCCCCATATAGGTTGTTTCTCTGGGCTTGGTTCAGTTGCAGGCTGAGCATCTCCCTCAAGAACTTGTGCAATTCTACAGGACAACGAGCCTTCCCTCCAAAAATTGCGCAATCTTGACTGGCAGCCAGCTGCTCTCCAGAATTGTGCAATTCTGCCTGTCAAGATTCATTGGAAAAAATGTGCAATCTATCCCAGCAAGACTGTTTAGCCCGAAAATTGCGCAATTCTAGGCAGCAGTCAGCTGCTCAGCCTAGAAATTGCACAATCTCTCTAGGTAGCCAACCCAGATCCCTCCAATAAATGTCCAAATTTTCCTCATCAGTCAAGTAGCCTGTTGCATGTGCCTTCAGGTTTACCGGTTCCCTCTTGGACCAAGAAAAACTAATTGCATGCATGGATTGCTTCTCCCAAGGAAGCATGCAAAGGCATCCCTTGATTCAAGGATCTATTTTTTAGCAGCTAGAGGTTGCATGTAAGGATCATTTCAGAAACCTCCCACCAAGTGTCGCTTTTCCTAGATTTGTGGCATCCACATCACAACCTTGATTTTATCGAAACTCATCAACCGGATGCTACAAATCTCATTCCTCACATTAATCGTGTAGCTCTGACATCCCACATTGCATCTAGGAGTCGTCATCACATTCAACTCGTTTGTTTTGGGGTAAGCTCATTTTTCATGTCTTGCATTGCATTTCTATCACTTTTTGTGTGAGTCTTGTCTAATTTATTTCAGTGGGCACTTGTTGTTGTTTGAACGTATATTAGGTTGTATAAGCACTATTTCAATTTTCATTTGCGTCTCAATGCTATCGCATGCATGCCATTGTTTTTCACGGACGGTCATCGTTGCGGTCACTCGCTTCACACACATGAAGGCTTTCCCATTTTTTGAATCCTTCACTCATTTTTTGTATGAATGGTCACTCACTCTTGTTTGCACTTATCTCACCATGCTTCTAGACTTCTCATGTTTTCAGTCACCCGTCGGTCAGTCTGGTTTGCCTTGGCCTAGACCGTGCCCTGCCCGACTAGCACTTCACATATCTAGAAACGAAGGCTCTGCCTTCCCTCTAGAAATTATGTAAGTCTAGCCCATCACCAACCTCCATAATTTCATTGCATAATTCTTGGAGGTAGTGTCCTATTGGCCCCAGAAACTGCACAATGTAGTTTGCTGGTTACATGTCACTGTTCACTGAAATTGCGCATTGCAAAATTTCAGTCCTCAGTAGGCCAGGATGGACTATGAATTGCATAATTCCAGCATTCAGTCAGCCTCTTGATGGCCTAGACTGTGCCTTATGTAGTTTTGGTAGTCAGTCTCCTGATCTCCCAGTGGAAATTATGCAACCTTCACAATCAATCACACAGGTATGTTGCAAGTCAGTACTCAGGTTTGTTTTGGTTTTTGACTGATAGATTTCTTGTCATGAGTGTTACTATGTCTCTAGGCATCACAGGTGTCCATATGTCTCTCATTAGTACAAGCACAATGGCCTTCAAGAGAGAATATTCAAAGGACACCATTGAGAGCCCAACGGGGTTTGCATCCAAGCAAGTGTCTATGAGCTCACCTACCTATGAAGATATCAAGTTGTTCGTAGACAGGGACATCAAGAAAATATGGCAGCAACATTATAGTAAGAAACACCATCAGTAGTAGCAGAAGGCAGCATACCTGCATGCAATGAATGCAAGAGGAAGGTTGTTGAAAACACAGAAGAACAAAGTTGCAAGCTCAAGCAGATCCACTTGTGATGAAAGCAACTTTGGAGACTGAGGCTATGAGGTGATGACGCGACATGAAGATCACATGAAGGCAGAGAATGAAATAGAGAAGAAGTTGCATGTGCTGAAGCAACAACTCAAGGAAGAACAGGAGCTGCATAGATGAGAGAAGGAGTTGCAGTAGGAACAGGTACAATAGGGGGCACAACATACACAGACGCATGAAAATGTGCCCATACAAGTTATAAATCCATCCCAGTGGCTGGCACGAAGCAGACAAGGTGAGTAGTGTTGTTGATCGCATGCAAGGGAATTCAGCAGCATGCATGTCATTATGCACATGCATGTGATCCCACTCATTTGGCACAGTCACTGAGGCGAAGACAAGAAGCAAGCCCAATTGGAGTTGAACATGCACTGTGATAAGTTGATGCGCATGGCCACCAACGCATGCTAAGAGAGAATTGTAGACACTATGCATCAACATGTTGCTGATCTGGTCGTACACAGGACAAACACGTGCATGCTATCAGATGAGTTGGATAGAGGAGCCATATAAATGCACCTGGTTGCAACGAAGGCAAGAGTTCGCTTAAGCAAGATGTCACCATTAAGTGCATTAACACCATCATGGATGACCAAGATTGGAATCAGCTCACCATCTTCGACCATCACAAGGATGTCAAAGAGTTGGTCTCATCACAATGGTCTGGGCGTCAGTGATGTCTTCCATGGCTTGCTCAAGCCATTTTGTCTAACATGGGCACATGTGCATCATAATATAACATCTTTTCAAGTGGAAGTTCAAGTATCAATAGTTGAATGTAATAGTCATAGAGTAGTTGAAGAGTCATGAGGATAGATGAATGGTCTCAAAGGGGAATGTCAAGGGTCACCCCACCCTTTGCCATAAATAATCCCTCATAACTCATTGTAAAGGCTTTCTGGTTAGCCAAGCTTCCAATAGGAATATCTTAAAGAAAGCTTGGACAGTATTGTAACGAGCCTTGGCTTCTCCACTATGCAGAGCTAGTATATCTCTTTGGAGGAGTAGGCGGTTATGGCTGTAATGTTCCACTGTCAGAACTAGTGGTTGGACATAGAAGTATTGTATGACTGGAACTTACACTTCTTAATATAACAGAGTCAACACATTTCTTGCATATGTTGTATTGTATTTCAGCTATCTTGAGTACTCTAAATGATATATGTATCTGTTTTCTTATGCATGC
Source organism: Pinus taeda (assembly GCA_000404065.3). Classification (NCBI taxonomy): domain Eukaryota; kingdom Viridiplantae; phylum Streptophyta; class Pinopsida; order Pinales; family Pinaceae; genus Pinus; species Pinus taeda. The sequence goes on along the minus strand of APFE031298932.1, from coordinate 12,369 downwards.
ATGTGTAGTTATTTCTTTATATGTATGTATGAATATTTCTGAAATGTGTTGTTGCTTTAACCATCACTTTGGATTGCTAGCTAACTTTCCTTCCATGTTGTGATGCATCTTTTCTCATGTGTTCCCTTCTTGACTCCTTGCTATCACAGGTTTCCAAGGGGCGCACTCACCTCAATTTTCATGTGTTAAGACTATTCATGGACCTTCCTTGACTTACCGCATATGTCACACCCTTGCTACCAACAAGGACATCTTACTTTCCTCCGTGTGAAACCGTGGTCAAGGCATTACCGTACGATCCACTGCTGGGACTCCTACAACAAATGTTCTGAGGTCTAATTGGGACTTCTTACCAGGGAGATCCCCTAACATGTTGGTAGGTCTAGCACCATCAATAGAGCTTGAAAAAATGTCAATACAGATTGCCCAACTGACAAGTTTAATTTTGATCTTGCTACATAAACAAGGTGAAATAGCATGTAGTAATAGATGATTCCTTCTATCATGACACTTCTTTAGATTAAATATATTTCTAAATAAGTACATATTATCCAATTTATTTATTGGCCACTATGCACAATTGTTCTACGATTCAAATATGACAATTAGCAGTGACTTTTAAAAGGATACTTTATATTCTTGATAATTGTGGGACCTACCAACCACCAGAATTCAAAATAATTTCAATACGACCCATACATACTAAACGAGTAGAAATTTAACAAACATGCTTAGATAAGACTTAGGAGAAATAAAGCATGCACTATAAATGAAATTCCAACAAGTTCGTCACAAATCATCAAATGTTTTATGAAGTCTGCCTAACCATGATCAACAAAAAAGAATAATAGACACTTATAAAGGATTCTCAATCCTATATGGTCCAACTCAACAAACATGTAGTCCATTTAGGTCAAAATCACTACAAAAATATTCACCGTGAAGGGAATCAAGTAATTGGGATCAACAAACAAGTTTATTAGTGATGTAAATCCTTCATTAGTATAAAATGAGAAATTAGTAACTAGGTGACTAAAAACGTTAGTCATCGCAGCTTTTCCAAGTGAAATACTGCCAAAAATGAACAATCTTAAGTGACCCAACAAAAAATGACTAACATAAATGACTAATTTAGTCCTGGGTTGAAATATATGACCAGCTAATAAGTAATAAAACTAAATGTGACCAATGTGAATGACTAATTTAGTCTAGTAACAAAAATATGACTACTTAACAAGTACTACAATAATATGAATAAGTCATTTATGTTAGTCACTTTAATTGTGTCACTTCAACAATCTAAATTACAAGTGATATTGGATTAAAAGGATATTATATATTCGTTGAAAGTTTATAGTCCATTTGATGATGTGGGCCATATTTTATTT
>APFE031298930.1:0-14290 GCA_000404065.3 Pinus taeda | reverse complement strand
CCGGGCTCTTTTCTTTTGCTTTTGGTACCAACTGTAATCAGTTACTCTATTATTGTTTTTATTATGCATGCCAGTTACTCTATTATTATTTTTATTACGCATGCCAATTACTCTATTATTGTTTTTATTATGCATGCCAGGAGGAATGAGGATCTCTTCTCTGCTGTGCAGCATGGATAAAACTATAGAGAATTGTGATTGAAAACTAACAAAATACAGATCTTCAGCAACTGTTGCCATTGTTAATGCGGGTCTGTCTTCCCTTTCTCCCTACAGTTCACATAATGTCCGACATGAACAAAAATTTCACATAGCAGTGACAGAATGACAAACTTCCCGGTATTTTCCGAGGGAAAAAAGGAGGAGAAAATGATATGGATGAACCATAACATAACACTGTGGCACTCTAGATAAATTAAAATAAAAATGGTTGGTCCCAGATACAATACCTTAGAAAGCACATATAATGAATAACAATCCTCTGCCTTTGAATTGGTCTCAATTAAGTCGCTTTTCCTTCTTTGTTTCCGATTGTGGAGTAAGGTGAGTGCACAACCCAGATCCCATCTGCCACAATCACACCTGCCACCGAATCTCCACCATTCAATCAGAGGTGAAGGTCCACTTGATTTAATTTTGGGCAAACCATGTATGTCTGCTGGCACTAGAGCTGTTATACTTGTCTTACATTGCCTTTTAAAATTTAAGTGACAGCTTCCATGTCCTTGACCTGGAGACTGGTCATCAAAAGCACATCCTGCTGAACATGGGGTAGAGCTGTTATACTTGTCTTACATTGCCTTTTAAAATTTAAGTGACAGCTTCCATGTCCTTGACCTGGAGACTGGTCATCAAAAGCACATCCTGCTGAACATGGGGTAGGGCTCATAGCGGAATTATCGCTGCATTCTGACTTGCAAGAGTCATCTTGATCCCGTGTATGTATTGACTTTGAATTATGAAGGCTTTATGAAGGCTTTTGTCAAGAAATTTCAGGCCTGGCCCTTCCTGGGCTCCAAAGACTAGTATTTCCATCTAAAGAATGGAATGCAGGCACTTCCAAAGATCCATAGTAGCAGCTTCCCGCTAGATGTGTTTCAGGATGTTTTACTGTAGGGTAACCACCCTACAGGGGCTAACTCTCATGTTCCCACAAAATTTTCAAACATAATATGCAAAGGAAGATTCTCTAGTTTAGATGATATGGGCAGCTATTCAAACTGAGACTCTTAGTTTTTCTATTCACATAATTTCCTGGTGCATGCATTGAACTTCCTTTTATGTTTGATTTTTCATATTGCAGCTTGACAATAGATGCCACTGATTTAACTGGTACATTAACATGCCTTTTACGACATTGAGGATCAATCCATGAGGCTGAGTTTGATTCAAGAAATGTTTCCTCAGTTGAAGAAAACTGTTGCCATTGATCATTTGAAATAATGCTCTGAAGCTTGAATTGATGACTCTAAAGCTTGAATTGATGACTCTTTGAAGACATGGTATTTCGAATATCCATGGAAGGCACAGATGAAGTTTCATGAATACACTTATTATGATCTATGTCTACAAGTGTTAGGCAGGTACCCACTGACACACAAAGATCTGAACTTTCTCTTTGTATAGGCAAATCAAGAACAGAAGTACTCTCAAGTTCTCAACTATGGAGGCACGATCACCCACATCAATATAGGAACTATCCATATTTGTAACAGAAAAATCATTACAACCATCATCAATTTGGATGTTTCCATTCTCTTCAAAAGCCTCTGTTAGACGAGATCCTATGTTCATCGCATCTTCTGTTTTCAATATGAGCTGGGAGGCTGCACCATTTCCATCTTGTGCGACATCTGAATTTATCTCTGGAGTGGAATTTTTAGCTAATAACACTTCATTTGCAGCAAGACCTACAGGACATTCTTCTGTAGAACGTAAAAGAGTTGGACTAACATCTAGCTCATTAGGTAGTATGGAATTGTCTTTCTGAACAGTAACACCTATCCCTCGAAAATGGCAAGATTCAGGATTTGTACGAGTTGTGGGTGAAATTTCTTTGTATTTTAAAAGGGATATTTTGCCTACTTCTGAGCATTTTGTCATTACCATCATTCCCTCTGGAACATTTAAGTACTCATAAAGTTGAGATTGGTTGTATGACTTGGTTTGAGGATGTGCTGGAAATATTTCTTTTGTCATCATGACTTGAGATATCTGTAGATATAGCCTGTTTTTGTAAATGCGTGGCTGGAAAAGATGACTTGCACATATGGTTGGAACTGAAAATGGAAGCACAGAGAAGATTAAATGGAAGACGATGGGTCATCCTCCCTCCCAGAAAAGGAGCTAGCTTCACTCCTACAGGAGAAATTTGACAATTCCAAAGTTGACGAGTATGAGGATGTCTCACTTCCAGAGTGAGTGAAAGGTAACGTCACCTTCTGCGTCTCCTTTACTGCTACACCACATAGGAAAATTAGACCAGTCCTCTTCTCACAAATGCAGATCATTTTCCTGAAATATCTCTCCTGTTTCCGTGCTTTTAGGAGAACGATACGACTTTGAATCTAATTCTGTAGCGTCTTCTAACTCTTGTCCCTTCTCTCTCCTGTTTCCGTGTTTTTAGGAGAATGATATGACTTTGAATCTAATTTTGTAGTGTCTTCTAACTCTTGTCCCTTCTCTGTTGTTGTGCTACTTTGACAATTTTCAGAAGATTATTCGCCCATAATATTCTCAGCCACTTTTGGCAGGTTTTGTTTGACATGCACTACAGGTTTCACTTCACATTTTGTTGCTTCCATATCCTTGTAGGCTTGTCCTCTTTAACATTGTTCCAGCTCCTTCATATCATTTTGTCTTGAAGCTCTTTTGAAGTACATTGATGAATAGAAACCTTTATCACTTCCAAAACAAGACGATGGGTCATCCTCCCTCCCAGAAAAAGAGCTAGCTTCACTCCTACAGGAGAAATTTGACAATTCCAAAGTTGACGAGTATGAGGATGTCTCACTTCCAGAGTGAGTGAAAGGTAACGTCACCTTCTGCGTCTCCTTTACTGCTACACCACATAGGCAAATTAGACCAGTCCTCTTCTCACAAATTCAGATCATTTTCCTGAAATATCTCTCCTGTTTCCATGCTTTTAGGAGAATGATATGACTTTGAATCTAATTCTGTAGCGTCTTCTAACTCTTGTCCCTTCTCTCTCCTGTTTCCGTGTTTTTAGGAGAATGATATGACTTTGAATCTAATTCTGTAGTGTCTTCTAACTCTTGTCCCTTCTCTGTTGTTGTGCTACTTTGACAATTTTCAGAAGATTATTCGCCCATAATATTCTCAGCCACTTTTGGCAGGTTTTGTTTGACATGCACTACAGGTTTCACTTCACATTTTGTTGCTTCCATATCCTTGTAGGCTTGTCCTCTTTAACATTGTTCCAGCTCCTTCATATCATTTTGTCTTGAAGCTCTTTTGAAGTACATTGATGAATAGAAACCTTTATCACTTCCGAAACAAGACGATGGGTCATCCTCCCTCCCAGAAAAAGAGCTAGCTTCACTCCTACAGGAGAAATTTGACAATTCCAAAGTTGACGAGTATGAGGATGTCTCACTTCCAGAGTGAGTGAAAGGTAACGTCACCTTCTGCGTCTCCTTTACTGCTACACCACATAGGCAAATTAGACCAGTCCTCTTCTCACAAATTCAGATCATTTTCCTGAAATATCTCTCCTGTTTCCGTGCTTTTAGGAGAATGATACGACTTTGAATCTAATTCTGTAGCGTCTTCTAACTCTTGTCCCTTCTCTCTCCTGTTTCCGTGTTTTTAGGAGAATGATATGACTTTGAATCTAATTCTGTAGTGTCTTCTAACTCTTGTCCCTTCTCTGTTGTTGTGCTACTTTGACAATTTTCAGAAGATTATTCGCCCATAATATTCTCAGCCACTTTTGGCAGGTTTTGTTTGACATGCACTACAGGTTTCACTTCACATTTTGTTGCTTCCATATCCTTGTAGGCTTGTCCTCTTTAACATTGTTCCAGCTCCTTCATATCATTTTGTCTTGAAGCTCTTTTGAAGTACATTGATGAATAGAAACCTTTATCACTTCCGAAACATCTTCACCATGCACTTTCTAGTAAAAATGTTAGGACCCATTATCTTCAATGGCATGTTATCACAAGAACGCTTGAGATGAGAAATACCCAGATTATGCCCTGAAAAGATACAAACTGGTGGTTCTTTCAGTGACCTATCCCTAGCCAGTTTCTCAACAATAGCTTTCACCTTTTTCTGAGTGGCTTCCATCTTTATATGAAACCCTCCTTGCTTGAGATGAGAGATACCCAGATTATGCCCTGAAAAGATACAAACTGGTGGTTCTTTCAGTGACCTATCCCTAGCCAGTTTCTCAACAATAGCTTTCACCTTTTTCTCAGGAAGACTAATTTGAGTGGCTTCATCTTTATATGAAACCCTCCTTTTTCTTTTTCATGAATAGAAGATTTTGATATCATGAAATAGAAGAATAGAATATTTTGATATCATGAAATAGAAGATTTTGATATCATTGGGCATGTACTGTTTGTTGCGCCAAGTCTCATCATAAGTCGTCAAACTGGTCATAGATAAGAATATTTTGATATCATGAAATAGAAGATTTTGATATCATTGGGCATGGACTGTTTGTTGTGCCAAGTCTCATCATAAGTCGTCAAACAGGTCATAGATTTTGGGTATACTATGATTGGGCATGGACTATTTGTTGCGCCAAGTCTCATCATAAGTCGTCAAAATGGTCATAGATTTTGGGTATACTATGCCCACATGATGGATTTTGTTCAATAGCGCACAATGCTTGACTTGCACAACATAAATCCCGTTTGTTAATAATATCTGGAGCATTAAAAAACACATTTTCCTTCACAATGAAGGAACATATCAACCCTCAAAATTGAAAATATCCATGTTTACAAGTAGTGGAAAGACTGCACTGCAAGAAATAAGTTGAAAGACATATAAACCCTCAAAATTGAAAATATCTATGTTTACAAGTAGTGGAAAGACAGGACTGTAAGGAATAAATTGTCTATTTTACAAGTAGTGGAAAGACAGGAATGTAAGGAATAAACTGAAAGGCAGTCCAATCATTCTTGGGAGGGCTAAATTGAAAGACAGTCCAATCATTCTTGGGAGGGCCATCATAATAGCATTTTTATTGACCAATGAACTATAACACTGTGATAGATGAATTAATAAGTATGGAGTAAATTTTCATGAGGACAACAACTGACAAGCAAGGGAGCCAACCATTCAGAGCACAGACAGTTACAACCATGACATGAGCTTTGCATGAATCTGCACAATGAGAACACAATGTCCTAAGAGCACTAAACAGGTAACACATGCACTCAGCGGTTCACTTACCTCTTGTCTGCTCCACTTGCAACTTGCATTTCATGCCTTAATCTCCACTTAAAAATAGATCCCAATCTCCATTGTATAAGTATAACGAGGAAAACAATAGCTCTACATTTTTGCAATCCACGTTATATGATAGGAATGGTCATAGATTTTGGGTATACTATGCCCACATGATGGATTTTGTTCAATAGCACAATGCCTGACCTACACAACATAAACCCCGTTTGTTAATTATATCTGGAGCATTAAAAAAACACATTTTCCTTCACAACGAAGGAACATATAAACCCTCAAAATTGAAAATATCCATGTTTACAAGTAGTGGAAAGACTGAACTGTAAGGAATAAGTTGAAAGACAGTTCAATCATTCTTGGGAGCGCCATCATAACAACATTTTTATCGACCAGTGAACTATAATACTATGACAGGTGACTTAATAAATATGGAGTAAATTTGCATGAGGACAACAACTGATAACCAGGGGAGCCAAACATTCAGAGCACAGACAGTTACAACCATAACATGAGCATTGCATTAATCTGCACAATCAGAACACAATGTCCTAAGAACATTGAGGTCAAAGATGATGCTCTTGTGCAAAGATGCCTTTCATGAAAGGATTCCATTAGTGAGGCCATTCAAGGTCATTCAAGGTCATCCTTACCATTTCATCCTCTATCACGACCACACCAATTGTTGCCAACTCATCACATACCTATGTGATCTTGGTCAGATAATTGGTCACGGTATCTAATCTGGTCATCTTGGTGTTCTTGAGTTTCTCTCTCAGCACCATTTTTCCGCTTGTGTTATAACTCTAATAAAGCTTCATCAGAGCCTCCCACATCTCCCTTGTCTTCTTATCAAATAGGCGTGAGGAATCACATGATCCTTCACCACATCCAAGATAATTCTCCTAGATTTCACACCCTTTTGGTTATAGGTGACCCCTTTTGCAGCATATGTCGGTAGGGTGAGTTTGGTGTTAGCAAACTCCCATATGACATTCACCAGGATAATCAATGAAACCTTCACCTTCCCAAGGGTGAAATTAGATGCACTCTCCAACCTTTGTACACTAGGTTGATATGTGGCTCTCATACAAACTATATGAGTACAACTACTCTATGGACTTCCTGCATTGTTATCACTATTGCTCCTGCCCGCCAACTGGTATGATCTCCCTCTAAGAGGTGACCACCCATCACTGCTCGTTGTATTGCAATCTGACACCATGCTTATGCAACTCTCCACCCTTGTATCACACTTTTATAAACTTTGCACTCTTAACGGCGGCACCTCTGAGACTTTTGTCAATCTATGGTTGACTACTACATTCCCCTGCAACACGGCTCTCCTTGTTGGAACGACTATGTTTTGACCAGTCTACAACACCATATGGATTGTACGATCGCAACTCTCTTGTCAACTATCAGTTCTATCGTCAGCCTTGTTGGATCTAACGGAAATTGTTGGCCTTTTCCTCTCGACCCGATGACTGTTGTCTTCGACGATTGGTTTTCCTTGCCCCATACAACCTTGACACAGATTTAGCGATGGCTACAAACTTCTTCGACACCCATCTGCTTCCTCACTTACACGGCCCATCAAAGTTGGCTTGCCTACAACTTTAGGTTACTATTTTGATTGTTAGCTCGACTAGCCACTGTATGCTACACTTGTGTCCCAATCGACCTCACCCTCTACCTGTACTACTGCCAATTCGACCTATGTGATTACCACATCCCTCGTGGTCTTGACTCACACCATTCTCTGTGGTGCCTGATAGATCTATCAACAAATTGGTCGTGGTTTCCCTGGCAACCACTTTTTAAAAAAAGATTCACTCAATCATCCAACCACTAACCCCGCACATTGTAGAAATTAATTTCTCTTATGCATTGAATTCTCAACATGCAAACTAAGAATTATGCCTTGTATGGTCGTTGGTTGAACCTTACCCTTCCAATCACTAAACAAACCTAGTGCCTGGTGATTCTGAGATCGATTTCTCAAAGTTTCAACTACGATACTTTGTTAATTTCAGAACCAAGCAACCTAAAAATAATTCCTAGCAAATTTATCACACATCTATTGAATAAAAGCACAACTAAGGTCTTAGCATAGACAAAAAAATATTCATCAAAAGCACAACCAATCTCAATCACACATTACACAAGTTTTTTGCCCAACCAAATCAGTTCTTAATCAATAATTCAAAACCTACTGAGGCTCTCTTACTAGGATAATGACGCATTGAGAAAACTACAAATACAACAATAACCTAAATCTGATCCACCTGATCAAGCCCTAGATTAGTCCTCAATCTGCCTTGGCTGATTTGGATCTCCCTTGCTACACCCTTTGACGCAGGAAATGGGCGAATACACAAAATTCCAATATCCCCAGGAATTTTAACTCAAAAACCGAGTCAAATCTTCTTAATTGAATAATGGTTCTAAGGCCCCTCTATTATCCTTAATGCCGCACCTTAAGCCTCCATTAAACCTTAAGCCCACATACATAACCAACCCCACACTTATCTATGGTTATATTCGACTCAACCCATAAAAACCTTCTATCGGCGCTTTGATCCATTACAAACCCTTTATAATAGAAATTCATTACAAAACATACCTTTTCTGCCCATCATACGGCCTCTGCACAATTATCAATGTATGCCTTTATCACAATCAGGTATCGACTCTCTGCAGTCACACTACTCATGAACCCTTCCACTTCCGATTTGCGATAACGCTGGACTTGTAAACTGTGCTCATATAACACTATCAGAAGCGTTATTTGCGTGCTTTCTTCTTTAAACCCAGAACAACATAACTTTATCGAAACACACGGAATACACAAGAAAACCTGCTCTAAACACTTAAGCCAGACATCAAATATTATAAACCCGCATCTATAAATTTGTCAGGTCCGCTTCCTTCGCATGACGCATTACTCCTCCGCCAATAAAGTATCACTGAATGTTGCGATGCGATCACTCCACTAATCGCAATCGACGATCGCTTATGCCCGACGTTAGTTCACCCATCAATGAAACATTCCGATGTGAATTAATCTTCGTCGTTGATCAAGTATATGATCCAATGGTCAACGTCATATTGCAATGTCGCAATCGGAGTTGGCAAGCGGTTAGGGTCCGGTCCATCCACACAGACTTCCACCGATGCGATATATCGGCGATCGCTCGTCACATAGGCTTAAGGCCTGAAGTCTGTCGCATACACAAGAATTTCGTCAATAAGTGGCTTTGCTCGGCCTGATTAGATCTGGTCCGTTGATCTTAGAGATCAAGTATATGATCCAATGGTCAACGTCATATCGCAATGTCGCAATCGGAGTTGGCAAGTGGTTAGGGTCCGGTCCATCCACACAGACTTCCACCGATGCAATATATGGGCGATCGCTCGTCGCATAGGCTTAAGGCCTGAAGGCCTGAAGTCTGTCGCATACACAAGAATTTCGTCGATAACTGGCTCTGCTCGGCCTAATTAGATCTGGTCCGTTGATCTTAGAGATCCAAAAACCATTGTGCCTTCCCTTTATCCTTTCATCCGCCTCTTTACTTCGGGTTTTTTCGTTGTTTCTTCAATGGTTCTTTTATTTACTCTTGGATCGACGACTGGTTTTAAAAGTGGCTCAAACATTGTTCTTTACACTAATGACCCCAATTATACTTTGAACACTACAATTTATAACTTCAGGGCGTAAAAATAGAGAAGAATGCTTAGTTTGTTCCACAGGCGAATGTACAGAGAAAAGCAAAGGATTTCAATACAAACAACCCATTAACACACGCACTGAATCATTTATTCAATATAGTAATATTTACAGAGTCTCGCCCTCTGGCTTGACTACAACAATAAAAGGACCCTATTCTATCTTGAATCCTTGCTTTATCTTACTCGATTCTAACTTAGCGAACCTCTCTATCCTTCCTCTCACCAGCTTCTGAATTATGAAAATAAAATCATATTTTATACAAGAATGGATTCATGAACCAATTTCGGTTCAGATCCAGAAATCTCTCACCCCCCCCCCGGCCAAAGAATCTCTTCAACTCCACTCTTTTCTAAACAAACGCTAAATTAAGCTTTCAAATTCCTCATATCCTATTCAAACCAAATAAATCTAACTGTTTCGCCTGATCTCCACACAGGGAGGATCACTCAGCCACTATACCCTTTTTCTCATATTCGACAATAAATAAACACTCTCACACATTTAAATAAATAAAATTAACTAAACTCTTGCCTTCCAACCCTTTGTTAGTCACAACATGTGATCATGCCATCACATTGCTGACTAGGCCTAAATGCTCATGCATCAGACTTCCAAAGTTGAAAGCTTTCATGACCTCCTGGTCATGTGTTTCTTCTGTTGGTCGTCTAGCGTCCCAAACTATACTTTGTAATTGGTCATCACTTTCATCATGCTACGGATTCAATTCTTCTGCCACTGTCACTTTTGTTCCTCCAGGACTCCAAATCTTATTTTGTTGTTGTCCTCTTTCCATGCAATCAACTTACACGGAAATTTCATTTTCCTGAAAGGAAAACATCTTCTCCTTTGAAATTTCAATTCCTTGTTGCTCTTTACACGTTCAAAACACATCTCTGCAAAACCATCAAAATAAACATTCTTACCAAACCTTCATCAAAGACTCACTGCTTCCCCCATTCTGATATCAGTGTTCTTTGTAGTCTGATCCCCATTTGTATTAAATTCACTTCAATGCAATTATACATATGCTGGAATTAAAATTCAATTTCCAAACCAATCTCTACAGAGCATTGATCTAGCTCTGGTACCACAAATGACACAGGAAATGGGCGAATACACAGAATTCCAATATCCCCAGGAATTTTAACTCAGAAACCGAGTCAAATCTTCTTAATTGAATAATGGTTCTAAGGCCCCTCTATTATCCTTAATGCTGCACCTTAAACCTCCATTAAACCTTAAGCCTGCATACATAACCAATCCCACACTTATCTATGGTTATATTCGACTCAACCATAAAAACCTTCTATCGGCGCTTTGATCCATTACAAACCCTTTATAATAGAAATTCATTATAAAATATACCTCTTCTACCCATCATACAGCCTGTGCACAATTATCAATGTATGCCTTTATCGCAATCGGGTATCGAATCTCCGCGGTCACACTACTCATGAACCCTTCCACTTCTGATTTGCAATAACGTCGGACTTGTACACTATGCTCATATAACATTATCGGAAGCGTTATTTGCGTGCTTTCTTCTTTAAACCCAGAACAACATAACTTTATCGAAACACACAGAATACAGGGGAAAACCCGCTCCAAACACTTAAGCCAGACCTCAAATATTATGAACCCGCATCTATAACTTTGTCAGGTCCGCTTGCTTCACATGACGCATTACTCCTCCACCAATAAAGTATCACTGAATGTTGTGATGCGATCACTCCACTGATCGCAATCGGCGATCGCTTGTGCCTGAGGTTAGTTCACCCATCAATGAAACATTCTGATGCGAATTAATCTTCGTCATTGATAAAGTATATGATCCAACGGTCCACGTTATATCCCAATGTCGCAATCAGAGTTGGCAAGTGGTTAGGGTCCGGTCCATCCACACAGACTTCTACCAATGCAATATATCGGCGATCGCTCATTGCATAGGCTTAAGGCTTGAAGTCTACCGCATACACATGAATTTCGCCGATGTGATAAAGTGGCTCTGCTCAGCCTGATTAGATCTGGTCCGTTGATCTTAGAGATCCAACGGCCACTGTGCCTTCCCTTTATCCTTTCATCCACCTCTTTACTTCGGGTTTTTTTCGTTGTTTCTTCAATGGTTCCTCTATTTAATCTTGGATCGATGACTGGTTTTAAAAGCGACCCAAACACTGTTCTTTACACTAAGGACCCCTGTTGCGGAGGTAAATCCCCTCTGCGGACAGAGGTGGATCCCACTAGCCCCACAGGGGTCTAGCAACAATCAAATACGCTGCATGCAAGTTCCTAGCTATACAATTTAGAAGTCGATCAAGGAGACCAACCTAGGATCCAACGCTGTTTGCTGTGGGAGAAGTGTCGCTCCTATCCTCTAGCTCTGGACGGTCGCTATCCTTGCGCTTCACGCATGGACACCTGCAAAAATGAAGAACAACCCACAAACAAGCATAAAATCCGAAATCGTACAGCTATATATCAGTCAAGCAGGATATAATTCAAATATTACCAGTAGAACATATGAATGGAACCATAATAACAGTCGCTTATCATTAATAGAAAATAGAGAAGAATTACAACCACTTAAGGCTTGACACTGCAAATCTCCTCTAGCTGGGTCGGAAGTCAGTCTGACATGTCATGCAAAGTCACTTTCTCTCTCTACAATCTGGCAGCATAACCTCTCTTTCAGCTCTTAGCTCAATACTATTTCTCTCAAAAACTCTAGCACTTCTTCTCCAAAAATTTGCACTCAAGAACTAGCCTGTTCATTATGGGGAGACAGGCCTTTATAGATGGGGGGAGAGGAGATATGCATTGTATATGGACACATTTTGAGTTTTTGGTAATGTCCCATAATAGCCATTGCCTTGGATAGAAACGCCGACGGTCGACTGCTTTTGTGGGCTTTTTCCTTCAGGGAAATGGGTGAGTCACGGAGGAAAAAACATTCTAGCATGCGCTGGCCAAAAATCATGCCCAAATTCTGTGGCGCGGGCCGTGCTCTGGGACAGAGCGTCTATGGGCGCGCCCTCTTTGTAGGGAATGAGCCATTGGCGCGGGTTAATATACTGTGGACCCACGCTAATGGGAAAAAGGCATTTTCCAAGGTTAATCTTCAGAGGGTGTCTTCAAGGTTATTGAACTTCATACTCAGGAGACCTCAATGCAAGTGTTTTCAAGTTATGTCACTGGCCACAGGTCCGTAAATGTGTCCTCCAATGTGTGACAGCGGGGGTGTAACAAGGACGGTGACCAACAGTGACAAATTACTGCGTAACAGGTCCTCACACTAAGAAACCTGGTGCAGACCTTAGAGAGAAGAAGCCAGGATATGCAGGCAGACATTAATAAATTCCAGGACAAGTTCATGGCATTGCAGAACAGAGGTCTTCCTAGCTTGATGGAGCCCTCAAGAAAACTACTTTCACACGAAAAATATGCCAAGAGGGTCAACACATTTTCTGCTAATCAGATTGCAGAAAAGGCCAGCACATCAGCAGAAACAGGGCCAGCATCAGGACGGACCCTTTTCAACAGGGTGGGGAGCTTATTCTTTATTATGAATGAAATTACTCACTTGTTTGATGAGCCTCCCAATTTTTATAAGTATACAGAGGCAGATGAGACCATAGGGTCAATTTTGAGGCATCAATTGCCTACACAGGAAGTCTGGAGTAGTTTGATACAATTACTGCTAAACCAAAGCCAGTAATTATGTTTTTTCCTTTTGAAATATACAAATTGTCATGCACAGGAAAATATGGATATATCAGCACGTATGCAGAAAGAGGCTGAGCCAACTCAGCACAACCATTCGGCCACCACAGCAGCACTGACAGTTACAAGTGACAGGGCTGAAAAGCTACAGGAGGACAGAGCTGCATAGACACGTCATTCAGCAGTAATAACAAAGCATTCAACCGACTCAGTGAGCTCCAAAGGTCGAAATCTTCTGACAGGAGTAAAGAGCATTTATGTTGTATTAAAGGCTGTAATAACTTCTTATCTACTATTTCTGTACGAGTTAATGAAGATATTTTATTTCTCATATGACTCAATGCCTGAGATATTTTGTATGAGAGACTTCTATATATTCCCCCTCGCATGAGATAGCAGAGGTTGGAGGTTGGATGTTGGATATTATTGATATCTATTCTATTGTTATTTTACTGAAAACTCTCAGAGAAGTAATACAAAAGATGATGGAATTTCCAAAGCTCTGTGTTGCTTGATGCATTGTGGTGTTTGGCTGAAAGTTACAGAAATACCGTGTATTTCATGGCACAATAAGTTTTTCTTATAACTCTTTGTTATGTGTTTTGTTATCTTTCATCTCTTTCATGTTTCCTGTGTCTTACAGTGAATAGCAAGGAAAAAGAATAGTTCCAGGATTTAATCACAGATTACCCCGAACTCAATCTAAGCTATTTTGAATGTTTTTCTTCAGTTATAGTAATGAAGGTGTAATTCTTAATTTCTACCCTTTCACACTATATCTTTCACAGTGATTATTGTTCCAGGAATTCAAGTTTGCTCCTGAGGAATATATCTCTTTCTCACACCCCATCTTAGTGGAAAATTCTTAATTGCTTTTCACTGGTTGTTTGCACTCCATCATCACAATTTAAAGTTTGTTTCATGAAGTATCTAAATGGCCCTGTAACTCCAGCTGCATCAAACTCAGGATTTCAAGAAACCAACAGCCACAGACTCCATTGCCCAATGGACTAATTTTACTTGCAAAACTACATTTCAAATCTTTCAGAAAAGCATCCTCCCAACTAAACATAAACCAAAAACCTTCACTCCATAACTAGCCTAAAATCTCCATAGAACAGAGACAAAACTTAAAGAGAGAGCCCTCTCTGATTACAGCTGGGCTAGAAGCTGTAGTCCAAAGATTGGTTAGTGGTTACCCCGGCCGTATTCCCTTGGGAGTCATAGGGAACAACCTGGGTGTTAACAGAAGTGATAACGTCGCCATATACAGAGCACCAGCATTCCCAAGAGGAGGGGAATGACTAGGGTTCCCGTCAAGAGGGGAACTTGGGTTGGTGAACCCTGAAAAAGTTGCCATAGCAAAAGAAACCTACTCACTCACACAAGATCTAACCA
>APFE031298923.1:85170-118590 GCA_000404065.3 Pinus taeda | reverse complement strand
TGGGATTTTATTTAAACAGGGATATTAGGGATAAAAGGGAAAACAGGGCTTATGGTTTTGGGAGACATAACAACATGACTTTGTAACCACCATTCACAGCAATATGTCCTTTTTATATATATACACAGTTGCATTTCTTTGGTTTTGCTTTGAATATACACAGCAAATATGTTCTCTATTTTGTAATGACTATGCACAGTCATATTGCCTTTTTCTTTTTGTTTTTTGACATTTTGCCATCATATTGCCTTTTCTTTTTGCACATCATTTTATTCTTGCTGTGTTTATTTGTTTTCCTTGCTGTGTGAAGGACTTTAGGGTTTTGGGTAGATTAGATGGAGGGCATTAGGGTTTAGGGAATATATGTGAGGGAGGAATAGGGTTTAGGTATTGGGGATGGGAAATTTTAACATTCTTTGCAAATGACATAAGATAGAGACATATCATAACAATTGTGAATTTAATGGGAAACAATGGAGGGAATAAATGGGAGTTTAAAACCTTGAAAACACACCAACCCTAGCATTGACAACAGCTAAATTCACCATTTCTCTTGCAAATCTTAAAGGAGAAAACCATTAGTCATATCATCCTTCAATCATCACTTGCCATCATGGATAAATTCGGAGCTTACCTGGTCGATTTAGCAATTTGGGAGGGCGATTTTAATTGTTTGAGCAAATTTCTGGCAAATACAGATCTACCAGTCGCACCTCTGCTCTATCAGTCGCTCCTGCCTGACCCGTTGCACCAGTTCTGGAAATGCACGGAGGGAGCAGCTCTGACCAGTCGCACCTGCCCAACCGGTCGCACTTCTGTTCTATTGGTCGCACCCCTGTTGCAGGAGGCTTTTGGAGGCCTTTCCGGTGTCGGAATCGGGCGCAGGATAGCTCGTTGGAAAGGTTTTTGAGTATAATTTCCAAATCAAGTGGAATTTTTAAATTTGGAGTTGATTTGACCTATCAAAAATCAAATCTCCCAAGACTGGTCAAAAAGTGCCAAATGAGGCTGCCTGAAAGAAGAGTGTTGTTGCAGTCAACTTTTGGATGCCTTCCTCAACCCCAAATTTAGCTCATGATAGCTCATTGGAAAGATATCTTTGTCTAGTTATCATTTTACCCATCAATAAAATCATTTGGCCAACCAAGCTAGGAAAAAACTTGATTTTCCCAAGGTCACTTCAGAGGTGTCTTTGATTCTCCTGAGGCAACGGTATTCTTGACATTTCTCTCAAACCATGACACCTGTGTAAAAAGTGAAGGAGGTTTTTTTTCCTTGGCATGTTGTGGACAACAACCTCTCTCAGATTCCCAAAATTCATCTTTGATTGCTCTGAAACATCATTTGAGTGCGACTTTTCCCGATGTGTGAAACAAGGAATTTTGTCGAAATGGAGCGATATGAAGGGGATAGGGGGCTTCTAAATTCTTGGGGAAATTTTTGGGAGTGGGGAGGGATGTTAGGAAGCAGGGGAAAGTAGAATCTTATAGATTGAGTGAGGGGAAGGGATCCAAAAGGGAAAAACACAGGCCCAACCTAGAAAATTGCCAGGTTGTAGCTAGAAACTAGGGTTTGTGCAAAAATGAGGATTTTGGGGGATTTGAGTGTTGGAAGGCATTTGGTAAGGTAATGTAAGGATAGGGGAAGGTGTATGAACATCAGAAAACAATTTTTTCCATTGATTTGACCGTCCAAGAGAAATTGGCTTCAAAACCCTAGGAGAGGGAAATGAACTTGCCAAGGCACAACTGAAGCATGAACAAGATGTAAAATGACTCATTAGATACTGACATGATAATGAAAACCCTATGAATGATGATAGACTCAGCTAAATGATGACATGGACTGACATTTGGGCAAACCCTAGACCTAATGCCTAGTGACCAAATTTGGCTTGAAGACTCACTGAAATGACAAAATTTGACCTTGACACTTCAAAATCACTTTGTAAGAGCATATTTGATCACTGGAGGAAGGCTGGAAAGACTGACACTAACACACCCAACAGAGAATAATTTCGGCAGTAGTACCTCTCTATTCAGAAGCAAATATTCTGACTGAAACCTCGGATAAACACTCCGGCAGCTTCACAGCTCCAATCTGCCCCTTGAAACCCCAACATTAGCCTCTAGGGACAGCGTCAACGCTTTTTGGCCTGGCGTTTGCCCAACGTCACTCTGATTTGTCCTATGTCAGCCTTTGGAGGCACTGCGTGAGCACATTGGCCCTCCGCGTCACGCACGCTAGCTCTCTGAGGCATTGTGCAGCTCTTGGCTACCTCTGCGTGAGCCATGGCTAGCTCTTCATGAACCCTTGGCTGTTTTTGCGTCCCTCACTCTCGGCTACTGTGCTGATCCTCCCGGTGTTATCTCTGCCTCGCTGCTTCTGTATTCACTGCCCCTCCGCTGCAACTTTGATCACCCTCTCGACTTCCTCAGCAAACCCAACCCCAGAAAGTCGAAATGTTGATCAACTCGGTGTTGTTCTCCAAGTGACCCTCAAGCCTCCTCTTATACTTTTCTTGTTGACAAATCAACAGTCGAGATTAAGTCTCTAATCAATAGCTATGATTAGATCTGGCTTGATCCATGACTTTTGGATCATTCTAACACAATTTTTTTTTTTTTTTTGTAAGCTAACGTAGTGCCTTTGATTTTCTATTAATTCGGGTTGAAAACTATACATACATTCAATTAATTCAAACCGCCCCGAAGGGAAACCGAGTCTGTTGGCCATCTTAAGTTTTTATAGGCCATCCAAAAACAAAAAATACTAAGTCTGCTTGTCCATGCTAAATATACTAAACAGTCAAAGAGACTACTCTTCTTTCCTATCTGCATAAAGAACTATGATAAAAGGGAGAGTATGCTCTCAGCAACCTATCTAAGAGAAACTTATACATATCTAAAATATCAGTCTACCATGTTTCCAGGCTGATTGTCTTCTTCCTTTGTTCCAGGAAATATCTTCTTTAACTGTTGCTGAATCTCCTCAAGCCTGCTATCCTGCATGAGTAGAGTTATCTGAAGCTTCTTCAGTTTTCTTTTCAGATTTGGAATGCCTTGGGCCATCTCTGCCATCTCCATGGCCACCTGTGCCATTGCTTTTGCGAACAGTCACTTCATCACCCAATAAACATGCAGGGCCTGCTTATATAGGGACAGACGGCCTCTGGTATTTCTTGGGTCCGGCAACAAGTATTCCTAGTCCTCCATTTCGGGGTCCGACTCCTTCTGCATGGCCGATTCCTCCAAATCCTTAATTATCCTTCGAATATCCGCGTTGGTTTCCTCACTGTATGCTCTCTCCACCTCCTGGCCCTTATGCTTTAGCGTTTTCCTGCCCTGACACTTTCCGATCGGTGACGGGGAGCTCCGTTCCTGGCTTCCAGCTTGGCGTCCTCTCACTCTGCCTCTATGTCCCCTTCCACGTCCTGAGCGGCCAACTCTGTTTTCATCCTTTGCCTTGCTACCCTAACCAGCTATCACCGAGGGGGATCCAGGGCATACTTCTTCTCCACGCCCCTTGGCTTTCTTCTCCAGGTTCCACGCCTCTTCTGGTAGCTTATCCTCGGGTGGCCTCCCCTTCCCCATTCCTCTTCTCCTCGTCTATCTGTGATAACCTTGAGCTAGGTTTTTCCCCTCCTCCCCTCCTATCTTCCTCTCCATACCCGACTGCTTTTGATCCTTAATTTCTTGTGGTTCGACCATGGTTCTGTCCTGCCTAGTCCCGCTTCCTTCCCTGCTCACATCGATTACAACCTTTCTCATGTTTCCCTTAGCTGCCTTTCGATTGGTTCTACAAAGTGTGGGAGGCCGGTCCCTCTGCTTTCTCCTGCCAACTTTAAACCTTGAACTGCTGTCCGATTCCTTGCCCCTATTAGAGCTATCGCAGAGGACGATGACGGTTATCTCTCCTGCACACCTCTCTCTGTATCCAATTACCTTATCTGGCTGCCCAACTCTATTCTTCTGCACCTCCTCCCTCTACTGCACCTCCTCCCTCTGCCGCATGCACTCTCCATTAGCTCCCTCTCCTCCTTTGCTTAATCCTGCGCCAGCTAACCTGTGTCCCATCGTTAGAACACCACCGCTCTCTCCACCTTTGCCTTTCATTGCTCCGTCTCCGCTGTTTCTTGGAATTATGACCTGCCTGCATTTCGTCTTGTCAATCTGCATTATTATCCTTGTGCTAGGTGGCTTATCATACCTCGTTCCTGCCACTTCCATGATCTCCCACGTCGCCACCATTTTCACCTCGATCGGGGACCGTTGCTGATCCTTATCATCAAGTTGTGGTTTCATTATTGTCTTGAGTAATAATGGAGTTGAGAGTCTCCCATTGAGGTTTGTTTATTAAGGTTGGCCATATACTGTCTACCTTCCCCTCCTACTCGTTGCATCCCCAGTTTGCTAGGAAGTCTGCTGCTTTGTTTCCATCTCTCCTAACATGTTTAATAATTTTATACTCAATACGTTTCAATATGTCTACCAAGTCTTGAATTATCCCTGCAGTCTGCCAGCTCTTTGATACATGTTCCCAATTCTTCCCATTGTTGAGATTCCTAAGCATTTCTATTACTATCTGCGAATTGCCTTCAATTTCCAGGTTTGAATACCCATTTCTTATTGCTATTCTGATGCCTTGGTAGACTGCCATCAATTCTGCTTAATTGTTGGTCATTCTGCCTCCCCGGTCAGCATACACCCATCTAGTGCGTCTTTCATTATCTCTGAAGATACCTTCAAATCCTGCTGGATCTGGGTTTCCTTTGGAAGCCCCATCAAAATTTAGTTTGATGAAGTTTGCACCGGGATAACTGAACTGTGCTGGACTCTGGATCTGTAATCTTTGGTTTCTTTTCTTCTGGGGATACGCCATGTTGAAATCCATATTTAGGATAGCTAGCATTCGGCCTTCATCTGGGGTCAATTTCCAGTCTTCTTCCTCCCATGTCTCTGCTAGAACAGTCTCCCTTATCAATTTTTGCGTTTTTTCCCAGATCATTTCTAGAGGATTGTCTTTATTCTGAAAGATTCTTTGATTTCTTTCCTTCCATATAAGCCATATATTAAACCCCATAGCTAGACTCCAGGCTCTCCTAACTACCGGGCATGAAAATTGTCCCTTTCCCCATTGGAAGATGGTCTATTTAATATCATGGGGGTCCCTGTTTGATCTTCCAAAGAGGTTCCTGACTTCTTTGCATTGATGCTGGGCAAAGGGGCATGAATTCAGAAGATGTTCCCGTGTTTCATTTTCTTTTTTACATAGGCTGCATCTGGGAGGTCCCTGGAATCCTCGCTTCTTTATCTGGTCCTACGTTAGGATTCTTCCTTTTCCTACTAACCACGCGAACAAGGTTACTTTCGGCCACCACTTATTCCTCCATATTTGCTTCCAATCGAGAACTTCCTCTTCTTGTTCCTCTCGAGTAGTTAAATATTAGGCTTCTTTGACTGTGAATGTTCCCCTTGTGGATCTTCCCCATCTAAGTATATCTGGTCCTGTTCTAATTTTGATTCTTCTTGATTCCATCTCTTTTATTAGTATCTCTTTCTGCTCTTGGTCTATATGTCTGTCCCACTCTTCTGGTTTCGTCCAAGTTCGCCAGGTCTCATCTTGCTCCTCTTCTTTCCAATATTCCTTGACGTACTTTAACCCCTCCATTACAGCCCTCTGATATGTACTCTGCAGGGCTTGTATTACTACTATTCTTTCTTCTAACACAGTTTTATATTAATTTACTTTAATATTCTATTTACCCTAAGTTTAGACTTAGGGACTCCATTAAAAATATTAATCATTTTAATATCTCCCAAACTATTTAGAATCTGCCTAAACCATTTCTGGGTATTGGAGTTCTCATGTGCCTTAGCCTTTCCACCAATTTTCGCAGCTAGGGCACATTCGATGCTACCCCAAATCAACACTCCTTCTTAGCGAGGACTTTGCTAGCAATACTCCTCACTGAGTATCACCTTGATCATCTGGAATCGGTCCCTGTGCTGATGCTAGGCTTGCTGTCCAACATCCTCCGCACTGCTGCATCTTGTACTGCTAGCCATGGCTCTGCCACTGCTCCCTGTGCATCCGTGTTGCTGCCCATGGCCCTGCCACTACCACTGCTGCATCTGGATTGCAACCTCTCTCATCCTATTGCATTGTGCTGCCCATAGCACTGTCGCTGCTAACTGCAACACTGCAACTCAGTTACTGAGTAGTAAGTAACTGATCTCCGAACTCTGACATCTTTGTCAGGCTAGAGACACCCTCGATGTTGAAAATCCCTCTGTCGTTGACATGTGCTCCCTCTCTGACCTTTGCGCTGCTACAACAACTCCATGCATCTTGCATCGTTGCACACCTCTCTGTGTCATCTTGCACTAGTGCAACACTCTCGTGCTTCTCACACTGCTGCCTCACGCTGTCATGGGAATCCTGCACTATAGCTCCCTCTGTCGCTCCATCTGCATTCGTCTCTACTGACATCCGCTAGTACTGCTACTCCTCTTTGGGGCTCCCGTAGCAAGGTCTAATCCAAGAGGCTGGGTACCTTGAGGATCTTGCCCCTTATCTCCTGTAGTCCATTTGACTACAGCTCTATGTCTCCCCACTTTTGCTCAAGTGGTGTGTATGCACTCATGGCACAGTCATCGTCTGTCTTCACTTCCTTCTCTACCCTTGCTGGCATAGCCTTGGTCTCGTAAGCCTCTCCCTTGCTCTTCTTCCTTGGACACTATGTCACATAATGACCCGGCTCCCCACACTAGAAGCATTTGACCTTGGAGAGGTCCTTCATTTTCCGTTTCTCCTACTTTCCCTCATATGCTAGGGTAGGTTCCACCTCCTCCTCCTTCTTGATTCTGATCCCCTTGCCGCTGCTTCTCGCCTTGCTCAGCCTTCTGATCTCTACTTGGCGAAGAGCAGCCCGCATTTCCTCTCAATTTGGAAGGGTCGCCCTGCCCAATATGCTCTGAATAAACACTTCCCAGTCCTCTGAGACTGCGTTCAATGTTGTTCTCACCATCAATTCTTGATCTGGCTCAACCCCTATGGAAGTTAGCTGATCCAAGATCTTCTTCAATCGACCGAGGAAGGGGTCAATCTGTTCTCCCTTTTGCATCTGGTATGATCGCAGTTGATTTTCTAGTAACATCCTTCTTTGCATAGAAGTATGTTGGTACAATTTCTTTAGGGCCTCCCACATCGCATTAGCCATGTCCTTTTCAGCAATATGTTGTACTACATTGTCCTTGACCCCGTCAAGGCTGATGCTCTTGGCCCTCGCCATTGCCTACTTGTACTTGTTGTTATCAGTTGGGTAAACTAGGATAGCTATCGTCCTCAAGGCGAAGTGCTTGACACGATTCCTTTCTAGAATGGATAGGTTTCTAGCCTTCTAGACTACGAAGTTTGAAGCTCCGTCCAATCTCTCCTGGTCTCTTACCCCATTCATTGCCATTTCTTGGTGTGACTCCCTCTGGGCCTCGTTTTCCCTCCTTGAAACCCTTCTGCTAATGTCGAGATGCCCCCACTCCAATCATTAGTGCAGTTGCACCAATGATCCAGATTTCTTGGCTAGAAATCCTTTGTAGCAGCTCCCTCCTCCTTGGCCTTGCCCTGTTAGGTACTGTTCTGACTACAGTACCCCACTAGCTCCACTCTGCAACTTACCCACAGCCTCCTAAACCCCAACAAACTGAAGGTTAGAGCTCCTAGGCTCTGCGCTCCCTACACTGGAAAATCAACTTCCTCAGCCAACTTCGTCATCCCTCCTGTTCTTTGTGTGGCTCTGTGTGAGCTTGTCTTTGCCTCCCTTAGCCTCTGCGTTGCCTCTTCTTGGCTCGAACTTGATGATGCAGGCACTGCATCACCTCTTCCTTGCTGTTTCTCTACTAGGAACAACTTCTGTCACTCGAGACAACTGTTTTCTGCTGTTGCTGCTCTGCTTAGCTGATGTCCTTAGTTCTCCTGTGATCTGCAACCACCGTCTGATACCATGTTGGAATTTCTAAGTTTAACTATAAGAAAACCTTCATGTAATTTACTGATTTATTCCTACGTACTTGTTTTGTCAATTAACAAGTTATTTACCATGTAAACACAGGAAATAAATACAAGTACATGCTCAACACTTTACAAATCATCAACTGAAGGAAACAGAAACAAGCACACAAGTGACACCATTGTTTTTGGACTAATGGCCCCAGAAAAACCCAATGCGGGAAAACCGGTGCAGCGATATGAGGGTTTGATTTATTAAGCAGTTTCAGAATACAATCTTGGTGCCAAATCCGGCTCATCCAACAGAGAATAATCTCAGCAGTAGTACCTCTCTTTTTGGAAGCAGATATTCTGGCTGAAACCCCGGATAAACACTCCGATAGCTTCGCAGCTCCAATTTGCCCCACGAAACCCCAACGTCAGCCTCTAGGGACAATGTCAATGTTCTTTGGCCCAAATTTTGCCCAGCGTCACTTTGGCTTGGCTTGTGTCAGCCTCCGAAGGCACTGTGTCAACCTTCTGGCCCTCTGTGTCACCCACGCTGGCCCTTTGGGGGATTGCGCAGCTCCTCGCTGTCTCTGCGTGAG
Organism: Pinus taeda; assembly: GCA_000404065.3. NCBI lineage: Eukaryota > Viridiplantae > Streptophyta > Pinopsida > Pinales > Pinaceae > Pinus > Pinus taeda. Next base: position 109,996 of record APFE031298923.1, on the reverse strand, counting down.
CTCTGGCTGGCTTTGCATGAACTATTGGCTAGTTCTGCGTCCCTCACTATTGGCTACTGCGCTGATCCTCCTGGTGCTATCTCTGCCTCTCTGCTTTTGTGTTCACTACCCCTCAGCTGCAACTTTGATCACCCTCTCAACTTCCTCAACAAACCGAGCCCCAGAAAAGTAGAAATTTTGATCAACTCGGTGTTGTTCTCCAAGTGACCCTCAAGCTTCCTCTTATACTTTTCTCGTTGATAAGTCAACAACCGAGATTAAGTCCCTAATCAATGACTAAGATTAGATCTGGCTTGATCCATGACTTTCTGACCATTCTAAAATAGTTTTATATTAATTCATATTAATATTTTATTTACCCTAAGTTTAGACTTAGGGACTCCATTAAAAATATTAATTATTTTAATATCTCCCAAACTGTTTAGAATTTTCCCAAACCATTTCTGGGTATTGGAGATCTCATGTGCCTTAGCCTCTCCACCAGTTTTTGCGGCTAGAGCACATTCGATGCTACCCCAAAACAACACTCCTTACCGAGGACTGTGCTTTAGTAATACTCCTCACTGAGTATCACCCTGATCATCCGACATTAGTCCCTGTGCTGATGCTAGGCTTGCTGCCTAACAATCCTCTGCACTGCTGCATCCTGTATTACTACCATGGCTTTGCCACTGCCACTGCCACTGCTAGGGCTGCATCTGCACTGCAACCCCTCTCATCCTGTTGCATTGTGCTGCCCATAGCACTGTCACTGCTAACTGCTGCACTACAACCCAATTACTTAGAAGTAAGTAACTGATCTCCCAACTCTGACATCTCTGTCAGGCTAGAGACACCCTCAATGCTGAAACACCCTCTGTCGCTGCAGGTGCTCCCTCTCTGACCTCTACGATGCTGCAACAACTCTATGCATCTCACATTGTTGCACATCTCTCTGTGCCATCTTGCACTGTTGCAACAATCTCGCGCTTCTCGCATCGCTGCCTCACGATGTCTTAGGAACCCTGCACTATAGCTCCCTTTGTCGCTCCATCTGCATCCGTCTCTACTGACATCTGCCAGTACTGCTAGTCCTCTTTGGGGCTCTCGTAGCAAGGTCTAATCCAAGAGGTTGGGTACCTTGAGGATCCTGACCCTCATCACCTGTAGTCCGTTTAACTACAACTCAATGTCTCCCCACTTTTGCTCAAGTGGTGTGTGTGCACTCATGGCATATTCATCGTCTGTCTCCACTTCCTTCTCTACCCTTGCTGGCGTAGCCTTGGTCTTGGTTGCCTCTCCCTTGCTCTTCTTTCTTGGACACTGGGTCGTATAATGAACAAACTCCCTATAGTGGAAGCATTTGACCTTTGAGAGGTCCTTCTTCTTCCGTTTCTCCTGCTTTCCCTCATATGCTAGGGCAACATCCACATCCTCCTCCTTGTTCTGATCCCCTTGCCGCTGCTTCCCGCCTTGCTCAACCTTCTGATCTCTTCTTGGCGAAGAGCAACCCACATTTCCTCCCAATCTGGAACGCCTACCCTGCCCAATATGGTCTGGACTCTGGACAAACACCTCCCAGTCTTCTGAGACTACGCTCAGGGCTGTTCTCACCATCAATTCTTGATCTGACGTGGCCCCTATGGAAGTCAGCAGATCCCGGATCTTCTTCAATCGATCGAGGAAGGGGTCGATCTGTTCTCCCTTCTACATCTGGTATGATCACAATTGATTTTCTAGTAACATCCTTCTCTACACAAAAGTATATTGGTACAATTGCTTTAGGGCCTTCCACATGTCATTTGCCATGTCCTTTTTAGCAATATGTGGTACTACATGGTCCTTGACCCCGTCAAGAATGATGCTTTTGGCCCTCGCCATTGCCTCCTCGTACTTGTCGTTATCAGCTGGGCCAACTGGGATAGCTATCGTCCTCGAGGCAAATTGCTTGACACGATTCTTGTCTGGAACGGATAGGATTCTGGCCTTCCAGACTACGAAGTTTGAAGCTTCGTCCAATCTGTGCTGGTCTCTTACCCCGTTCATTGCCATGTCGCTGCTCCTCTACTTCCCTTCTGGATGTTCTTGGTGTGACTCCCTCTGAGCCTCGATTTTGCTCCTGGAAACCCTTCTGCCAGTGTCAAGATGCCGCACTTCGATCGTTAGTGCATCTGCACCACTGATCCAAATTTCTCAGCTAGAAATCCTCGGTAGCAACTCCCTCCTCCTTGGCCTTGCCCTGTTAGGTATTGTTCTAACTACAGTACCCCACCAACTCCACTCTACAACTTACCCACAACCTCCTAAACCCTATCAAACTGAAGGTTAGAGCTCCTAGGCTCCGCGCAATCCTGACATTGGTAAATCAACTTCCTCAGCCAACTGTGTTAGCCCTCCTGGCCTCTATGTGGCTCTGCGTGAGCCTGTCTTTGCCTCCCTTAGCCTCTACGCTACCTCTTCTTGGCTCGAACTTGATGACGCAAGCACTGCATCACCCCTTCCTTGCTGCTTCTCTGCTAGGAACAACTTTTGTCACTTGGGACAGCTGTTTTCAGTGGTTGCTGCTCTGCTCGGCTGATGTCCTCAGTTCTCCTATGATCTGTGACCACCCTCTAATACCATGTTGGAATGTCTAAGTCTAACTGTTAGAAACCCTTCATGTACTTTACTGATTTATTCGTACCTACTTGTTCTGTCAATTAACAAGTTATTTACCATGTAAATACTGGAAATAAATACAAGTACATGCTCAACACATTATAAATCATCAACTGAAGGAAACATAAATAAGCACACAAGTGACACCATTGGTTTTGGACTAATGTCCCTAGAAAAACCGAACGTGGGAAAACTGGTGCATCTATTTGAGGGTTTGATTTATTAAGCAGTTTCAGAATACAATTTGGGTGCCAAATCTGGCTCACCCGAGAGAGAATAATCTCGGCAGTAGTACCTCTCTATTTGGAAGCAGATATTCCGGCTGAAACCTGGATAAATACTCCGACAACTTCACACCTCCAATCTGCCCTACAAAACCCTAACGTCAGCCTCTAGGGACAACGTCAACCCTTTTTGGCCGAGCGTTTGCCTAGCGTCACTTTGACTTGGCCTGCATTAGCCTCTGGAGGCACTGTGTCAGCCGTCTAGGCCTCTTCGTCACCCACGCTGGCTGCCTCTGCGCGAGCCCTCGCTGGCTTTGGGTGAACACCTGGCTGGTTTTGTGTCCCTCACTCTCAGCTACTGTGTTGATCCTCTCGGTGCTATCTCTGCCTCTCTGCTTCTCTATTCACTACCCCTCAACTGCAACTCTGATCACCCTTTGAACTTCCTCAGCAAACCTAGCTCGAGAAAGTCGAAATCTTGATCAACTCGGTGTTGTTCTCAAAGTGACCCTCAAGCTTCCTCTTATACTTTTCTCGTTGACAAATCAACGACCGAGATTAAGTCCTTAATCAATGGCTCAGATTAGATTTGGCTTGATCCATGAGTTTTGGACTATTCTAACATAGTCTTATATTAATTCACGTTAATATTTTATTTTCCCTAAGCTTAGACTTAGGGACTCCATTAAAAATATTAATTATTTTAATATCTTCCAAACTGTTTAGAATCTGCCCAAACCATTTCTGGGTATTGGAGATCTCATGTGTCTTAGCCTCTCTACTAGTTTTCGCGGCTAGAGCACATCCGATGCTACCCCAAATCAACAAAAGCACCTCCAACAAGTCGGCCTTCAATAAAGCAATCATCCATCACTAAGAACAAGTCGGCCTAGAAGCAATATCAAGTCAGCCTCAAGTCATCATGAAGAAACCTATATAAGGAAGCACTCGGCCTTACTCAAGGAGACAATTACTCACTTGCCATTCGATCGCAAGTAAGAGGAAAATGTGTGAGATAAAGGACGAAAGAAGACAAGAAGATCGAAGTTCTGGGATCTTTTTTGGGTTACTTGTCTCCACACGTGCGAAGAGATCTAGGGTTTCAATATGCTATAGAAAGGTCGAGTTGCAGTCACATTAAAGTGTCAAAGATTGGTGTAAACAAGGTCTAGTTTGAAGGCCGAATTCACCAGGAAAGAGGAAGCATAGCAAAGGAAAAGGAGGAAAGATCTCTCGATTATTCTCTCTCTCATGTGATCTAGGGTTTCTGAAGCTAGGGCCAAAAAGTTGTAGAAACTGTAGGTAAGTTGAAGTTGCACTGAGGAAGGACAATGCTGCAGTAAGAGTGTTGTTGAGGTCGAAGTTGAAGTCAAGGAAGAAGCTGCTTTGACTTAAGGATTGACTTGGTCTTGGAGGATTCTTGGTCAAGTGTCTAGGTCTTGGAATTTGTCAATTGAAGATTCTATAAGAAGAAGAAGTTGTTTGGGTTTTCCTCTCAATATTGGAGAGGTTTTGGTCCTGGATGATTACCTACATCTTGTGTCCTTTGTCTCATTGTTCTTTATGATTTTCGTAGTTGTTTGATGAAGAAGAATACATAATAATAATCAAGTTAAGAAGAACAAAAGTAAAAAGGCTTCACAGGCAGTTATCATTACTAGAGAAATCACCTCTTGTCTCTGCCTTAGATTTCTCAACATGGTGTTAGAGCTAAGGTTACAAGTTAAGGAAGGGTAGGTGCATAAGGGACACTCAAGCATCAAGGACTGAAGTTCTAGAAGGGCATCAAAACATCTAGGAGATCATCTCATCCTCAAGGCATTTTGAAGTCAAGGTCTACATCATCTTCTTGAAGGAAGTGTCAAAACCCTATATTGATGAAAGAAAAAGTCCACACTAGAAGCATTCTTGGGATCCTCGCTCAAGTCATGATCAAAGAGAGAGACCACAAAACCCTAACTTTACTCAAGTTGAAGAGTCTTGAAGTTTACTCATCCTAGAGAAGCAAGATCAAGAAGGTTGTCATCATTGTCAAAAGATCTAAGGTGATCTCCCTCTCTTTGGTGTCAAGGATCACTTTTGAAGAAAAAACATCTTCATTAAGAAGAAGTTTTTCTATTACCTATATCATCATCATATTTGTGAAGGCTGTAGGTTGAAGGAGCATCTTCACAAGTAAGTACATTTATGTCGACATCTAAATCTGTCAAAATGTCTTTTTGCAAGAAAAAAACGAGTTGATTGGGGCTTCAAACTTTCTAGCATGGAAGAAGAGGACAAATCTAAACCTCATAGAAAATGAGGTCATGTAACATGTCAAGTGCTCATTCACCAAACGTCCAAAAGAAGATGCTCAAGCACTTGCAAGGTATATGAAAGGGGAAGTAAGGGCTCGAAGGATTCCATAGAATCCATCAAGGATCCCCTCATTCCCTATGTATCTAAACTTGAAACGTCAAAATAAATATATGACAAACTCGTAGAGTTTTTTTCCCGCAAGCTCTGCAGTAGAAGTTATATCATTAAGGAAGGAACTCTACAAGCTAAGGATATCAAAAGAAGAAGGAATAGCCTTATACTTTATCAGGATATCTGAAATAAGGGATCAACTTCAACATCTGGGAGAATAATGTCTGACAAAGAGATGACTACCATAGTACTAAATGCACTACCATAGGAATGGGTTAACTTTACATTAAGCATTTATGGGAAGAAGGAAGCTACTCCATTCAAAGATCTATGGTCACTTTGCAAAATTGAAGAAACTAGGTTAAAAGCAAAATATGATGTAGGATCAAATGAGCAAACTCAATCATATGCTACTATGGCAAGGAGAAAAGGGAAAAAGTTTGGGAGATTTGGTCGTCAGAAAAGAAAGAAGAATATTGCAAAGGTTTAATGCTATGGATGTCAAGAATATGGGCACTACAAGAGAGATTGTCCTAAGCTCAAGAAGGACAACAATAAACGAGGAAGAGAAGAAGACCATATCACTGAAGAAGTGGAGGAAGCTGAAAAGAAGAAATCCAAGTAAGAGGAAGTAAAAGACTTCTACTATGATTGAGATAGTCTTCCTCACCTAGTTCTTTTCAAGTTTTCTGTTGTATAGCTATGATGGTGGGGATCACTAAGAAGCATGATAGGATGCATCATGGCATCATAAGAGCATACGATTGAAAGCAAGAGCTCGTGACATCATCATAGAGAAGCATAAAAGATAGCTGAAATCGAAGTCTATGGCAGTCACCTATAGAAAGATGTAGCTCTTGGTAACGTCATTAGAAGCATAAGTAGTACTTATGAGAAGAAGAAAGTCATCTAGTATAAAACTCATCATACATCATTCAAGAAGAGAATTTGCTGGATAAAGATGTTCAAGATCCTTTGTTGGAATCTTCATTGAAATGTTCACCTACTGGAAGAAGCAAGTGTCTCGCTGATACTTCCACCTTTTATGGGATTCATGGGATGAAGGTAGGGTCAAGGTGATTGAAGTTCTTTTAATCAAGGAAGCTGCTGAAGGAAGTCTAGATGACCTAACAGAAGAGATGATGTATGTATGGATATATTTAATTGAGACATGTTATATAGTTGCAGATATCATGGATGAATTCTCTACCTCAAGAGCATGATCAAAAGAAAGGATCTCCTCCTTTGAAAGGATACATGAAGGCAGATGAAATCAACATAACATGTCCTAACATGAGATATGTGGTGGTTGATAAAATTGAAGCAACTATGATTGGAAGTCTTGGGAGGAAATGTGTGAATAAAGAAAGGAGAAGATCATGAAAAATGCAACTACGGAGAAGGCAATCAACATCCAATGACTAAAATATTTGACTATGATATCTCGATGGGAAAGATATGATGATTCTAATAAAGTCTGAAAAAGAAAGAGACCCTTGACATTGTATATCTTTTTGGAGATGTGTCAATATATATGCAGGGTGTTGATGCAAACAAGGAGATCTCATGATGAAAGACAATCACAAAGGTATTTTTGATTTAATGTTCATTTTCTATTTTTTAACAATATCTGGATTGGCTAATGTAGAGCTAGCAAAGGAAGAGTTGTAGATGTCATCGATAACTGACACTCAAGTGGTAGGATGAAAGATCTTGAAGGAAACATGATACGAGGAAGGTAGCAAGGTATGAAGGAAAGGCCAGATATGGACTAATGGATCACTTTCCAATGAAAGAAAGGATGACATGACTGACATGATTCATGAATGAAAGTGATGGATGGTCGATTCCCTACGAAGAAGTCCCAAAAGGATGAATACTCCTGAATAAAGAAAAAGAAGTTCATGACATTGAAAGGAGGAGCTCTTCAAGCAGTTGGTTGTCCCATGATCTCCACTTAAAGAGTTGTTGGAAGCAAGTTCTGGTCAAGAGAGAGCTTGGACAAGTCCCTGATTAAGAGGGAGCTTGGGTACATTCCTTTTTATGGAATGAGTTGGTCATCCCGGGTTAAGAGGGAGTGGCAGATATGGTTCTCTACTTCATGTGTCATGTACTAGACTAGGACTAACAATTGTAAGTCTTAGTGAAGGCAATGAGGAGAGATAGACACATCATTCTTGTCTTCACCTGGGAAGATAGAATGGAGGATTGGGTAAGCATCTAACATCTGATAGTCTTTGAGGATGTGGTAGGGTATCCAAGATAAGAGTAGTCGTAGAGGATCAATATTCTTTGAGGACTGGGAATCCAAGATAAGAATAGTCCTTGTGGAACATACTTTGAGAGAACCCGGGTGGGGTATGTTTCGAGAGACACAATGATGAGGGTGTCTATAAATTATTGGTCTCGCCAACATTGTGCTTTGATCTTTTGGAGAGAGAGAGTTGGTAGTCAAGGCCTTGCTAGGTGACAATGCTGGATGATATGATGCTATATAGATGGGTTACCAATCCGACTCTTCTTATGAGAATTCTTTAGATTGAGAATGTCCAAGTACCTTGTATGGATTATGAATACCACCCTAGTTAAGAGGGAGTGTTGAAATATGTAACTATGTTCGGTCTTCATAATGACGTGTAATCATGATTTTATGTAATTAATGAAAAGAAGAAAAATAAAATTATTTTGTTATGCTTGAGGCATGGGTTTCGTGCTCAAGGAATTTTATTTTGTAGATCAAGCTCCCATTGTGAGCTATTAGGTTTGGTCATTAGGTCATGATGTCAAATGAGCCAATGCCATGTATTAAAGACCCATTTGGGCATGTTACATATGTATTTGAGTCATTGTAAAAAGTCTAAAGATCATCCAAGACCAAGCCAAAGGACCTCCAACAAGTCAACCTTCAATAAAGCAATCAACCATCACTAAGAACAAGTCGACCTAGAAGCAATATCAAGTCGGCCTCAAGTCATGGTCAAGAAGCCTATATAAGGAGGCACTTGACCTTTCTCAAGGACACAATTACTTGTCATTCAATCACAAATAAGAGGAAAAGGTGAGAGATAAAGGAGGACGAAAGAAGACAAGAAGATCAAAGTTTTGGGAAAATTTTTGGGTTACTTCTGTCCACACGTGCGAAGAGATCTAGGGTTTCAATTTGCTATAGAAATGTTGAGTTGCAGTCACATCAAAGTGTCAAAGATTGGTGTCAACAAGGTCTAGTTTGAAGGTCAAATTCACCAAGAAAGAGAAGCAGGCATAGTGAAGGCAAAGGAAGATAGATCTCTGCATTATCTTCTCTCTCATGTGATCGAGGTTTTTGAAGCTAGGGCCAACAAGTTGCAAAATTTGTAGGTAAGCCGAAGTTGCAGTAAGAGTGTTGCTCGGGTCGAAGTTGGAGTCAAGGAAGAAGCTGCTTTGACTTAAGGATTGACTTGGTCTTGGAGGATTCTTGGTAAAGGGTTTAAGTCTTGGAATTCGTCAATTGAAGATTCTATAAGAAGATGAATTCGTTTGGGTTTTCCTCTCAAGATTGGAGAGGTTTTGGCCCTGGTTGATCACCTACATCTTGTGTCCCTTGTCTCATTGTTCTTTATGATTTTGGTAGTTTTTTGATGAAGAAGAACACATAATAATAATCAAATTAAGAGGAAGATAATTAAGAAAAGTAAAAAGACTTCACAAGCAGTTATCATTACTAGAGAAATCACCTCTTGTCTTTGCCCTAGATTTCTCAACAGGGTCCAACGCAGTTTTGGAGAAGATTTGAGGCAAGACGAATGGTTGTTGCAATGCCCTAACTAAGGTCAAACATACCTCAAACTAGTACATATGTAAAGTCAAGCAAGTGGCAGTTTCCAAGTTATGTTATTGATGTTTTCAAGTTGATGGTTTGCTAGTGGATGAGGTGTCCTAGTTTAGGACAGATTTGTTGGACATCTTGTGGTTGTTAGGAGGGCAACAAGTAGGTGTTCAAAAATGCCCTAAGTGCAAATGTTGAAGGACTATAGGTCTCCTAGGAGAGGCAGGGATTCAGAGGTCAAGGTTTGAGTCTTTGAAGGACAAAAGAAGGCAGCCAAGTGGACCAGTCATTGAGCCCATGTTTGCTGAACAAAAGGACATCTTGCAATGATAGAGGGAAGCCCTCCATGCCCTAATTTTGTCTTCATTAGAGTATCACGGGAAGGCAATAATGGGGAGAAGTCCCAAAGAGCTGAGGAGCAGTGGTGGGCAATCTAGTAATTGTTTACAAATGGAGTTGTGAGCAACTTGCAAGAAGACCCTAGGATTTGGATTCATTGATGGACTAATGAGTAACTAGAGGGTAGATCGGTGAGTTGTGTTCAATGACCTAAAGGAGCAGGATTCATTTGTAGATGCAGATTGGGAGCAGATGGACTAGCAGTTGTGTTCAGGGTACGACCAAGTCGAGCTGGGAAGTGTACTACATCAGCGAATAGGTCAGTTTGTATGTTGTTCAGGGTAGATTGGTTGTCATAGTTGTTGACACGAAACCCTACATGCATTTCTTGTATCAGTGATTTTATGAGGGCCATGATTGAGGGCTGTGATCCTTGGTATAGGAGCCCTAGATAATTGTATTACAATTTGTTAATACAATGGGGTTGGGTTATTGAAAAATTGTAAAAAGTTGTATATTTGTGCAAGTGTTGATTTACCACTGTGTTTATTCCGCTGTGCAAAGTAGTTTCTTGTTGTATTTGAGTTGGTTGTGTCAGAGATTCTAAGACCCTAAACTAGGTTCTCAAATGCCATGGAAAAACATGGGATTAGAGCAACTTTGAATGGCTAGTGAATCAGAGTGTGCACAGTGAAGCAACTCATAGGGAGTTGAGATTGTTTAGATCATGGAGCAGAGAATTCATCTAAAGACATGGAGATGTGATCTTGACTGGCTTGGCAATGAGATAGGCTGGGAGTTTTGGTGGATTGGTGGTGAACTTGGTAAACAACAATTTGTTGTAGGACAGGTTGTTGATCATGGACTTCCTTTGACTTACCATGGACTGTCGGGTGAGCACGAGGATTGCTTTGGCATAGATGGGATTGACAATGACGAGATTGCTTCTTGTGACGAATAGGATTTTGGTAGGCTAGCTTCTTCATTGGGATGTGATGTTGCACATTTGAGATTGGAGGCATGTGCACATGTTGTATTTGACGAAAAAGTATGAGTGCTTGCAGGACTGGTTTGCGGTGATGATGGCCTATGTTCAACTGTAACTTAGACTGATCTTGTGGAACCCAAGATCAGTAGCAGGTTGAGCCAGTGGAGATCATGTAGAATTAGAGGGAGTGTAGCTTTAGAGGCAGCAACCATATGTAAGTATTGAAGATCTTCAAGTTCAGATGAGTTGACTGTTGAGGTAGAGGCACTACCGAGATAGCGTGGTTTATTCTACAAAGTATGTTGCAATGGTGGATGCCAGATGGGCTAGTGTTGGAAGCCTTGTTGCACGACTCTTATAAGACTCGCAAGTAACCGCAGGTCTCGGTGATTCTATAGCGAGATGAGTCATTCGCATAGAAGCTGTAGTCTCTACCTGTACTCGCCCAAACCTGCATAGAACCTGTCTACTTGTATTGAACTCGTGAAAAACTGCACGTGACCCACATAAGACCCATGGATGCACTCAAAATTCATATTTTTTTTTTTTTGGATATCGTATCTTTTTATGTTTTTATATATTTTGCGAAGTTTTATATGAGTCTTATACGGCCGCCAAGTCAATAGCCAAATGAGTCTTATACGAGTACGAATCGTGGAACATTGGTTGGAGGTACCTGCCTCACTAAGACACAGTTGAGATTGGTAGCTTGGGAGGTACTCCAAACCCTAGGGTACAAGGTAATGGAAGAAATGTCAGCACAAAAGGGCCTTGTGGGCTAAGAACCGAAGATGTGGGATTTGCACCCAAGCTTGTGGGTGTGAAACCTGTTAGTTTTTGTAGCAACGAAGGAGTTCTAGTCTCGAAACTTGGTGGAGAGACTAAAACACATGAGATCTCCATAACCCAGAAAAAGTTTATGGAAATTCCATGTAGAAGTGTCTCAATTAGATTATTAGCCGATTTTTAAATATTTCCTAAGTCTAAACTTAGGGAATATGGTTAATTAAGCAATATTAATTGAGATAAAGTGAGAATTCTCTAGAAAGTCAAACGGATCGACACATAATCAATTTGGGCCCTTGATTAAGTTCTAATCTTGGCCATTGGTGCTCCAACAGAGGATTATAAGAAGTTGATGGGCAGATGGAGAAACTACTTGTGAGAACCACAGAGAGTTTGATTTCCTTAGAGGGTTCGATTTTCATTGAGCCAACAACGCTAGAAGAATTTGAGCTTCAGTAGGGAAGCAGAGACAGTGAGGGGCATGGACAGTGAGGCTGGAGGAAGATTTCTAATCCAACGAGTGCATTTGTAGAGATGTCGAATTTTCTAAAGGAGGCTGTGCAAAAGCACACAGAAGCCTCAAAGGGCAGTTCAATTTACTGAGGAAGGAAGACGTTTTCATTTCTAGAGGCTGGACAAAGCTTCCAAAGTGCAATTCAATTTACTGAGGAAGGAGGACGTTTTCAGTTCCAGAGGCCGGACAAAGGTTCCAAAGTGCCAAAGAAGCATTTTCCCAGCCAACATCAGGCAGGATAGCTTGATTAGAAAACGATTTGGGCAACACGTGTGGCAGGGAACTTCAGGTTGACACAGAGTCTGTGTAGGCCCAGTTGGACGATTTTCTTTTCAGAGGTAGTCCAGTGTGAAAATTTCTTGGAGTGAGGGTAATTACCCTCTAGTCATATTTGCTAGTATTTTCTTTGCAGGATAGCCAGATTTCGGCATCTAGATTATTGTACTCAAAATTTCTCACTATTGCATAATAATAAAACCCTCAGCTGCTGCATTGGTTTTCCCAAGTTGGGTTTTTCCGAGGACTCTGAAAATTTCATCTATCACAACAACTGGAAAGTATTTTCCTAATTGTTAATTAATTTAACAATTTATTTGTTATCTGCTACGAGAAATACCAAATAATTCACACTATGATTTTCACAAATAAAATTGCAGAAGAAAATAGCGTTGGAAACTAAGAAAATACTAGTGTGCACACAATAATTTACATAGTTATTTTTGGACAAATGTCCCTAGGAAAAACCCAACTTGGGAAAACTGGTGTAGCAGCTGAGGGTTTTATTATTATGCAGCAATGAAATTTGTACAATCTATGGAAGCCCAACTTGCAATGCAAACAACAAGTATCTAATAGAAATAATTAGAAAATATTCTCTCATCCCACAAGCAATCCCGACATTGGCTCCTCCAAAAAAACTGGCCTTCCTAATCCCAGCGTAGGCCCTCTGCGCAATCCTTGCGCTGCCTCTCAGATGTGTGGCTTGAATCAACCTCTGAGCAAGCCGACTAGCCTATCTCTGCTGCTGGAAGTGACTCTTTGAACCTCTGGAATACTTTCCCGGTCTTTGGATGCTAAATCGACATCCTCCCCAGCTAAATCGAACTGCTCTGCTTCAGCTACTGCGTAGCCCCTGCGCTGCGACTGTGTGGGTCACTTCTATCACTTGTTGCTACCTCTCCAGATCATTGTCCCTGCCCGTCATTGCCTTTGCTTTGATCTTTGGCTCTCTGACAACTGTCGCTGCTTTCTGGAAATTGATCTGCCAAGGAAATCAAAATGCTCTGATATATTCTCCAACTGTCCTATTATCTCCTTTCAAGCCTAGTCCCTGGATGGGGCCCTTCCTTTCTTTGCAACTTGCACTTCCTTCGAGACTTATTTTTGGCAACTGGAAGTCAAACTACTGCTTAGATCTGCATTCTGGCTTACTCGCACAACCTCCTCTGGCAATCTCAATCATCCCTACAAAGTTGCAAACTCTGTGAAACTTAAAACTAGAGAAAATAAACTCGAAAATCTCCCTCTTTCCCTTTGCTGGCTGCTGGATCTGCGACCCGCAATCCCTTATGGAGTGAGAAGATTTGCTCACAACTACTGTGAATCTGCAACTAGAAAAATTAGATCTCTAAATCTTGAGATCCGCTGAGAGAAATTTTTCCCTCTGCTCTGTGTGCTTTTCTCTTCCACCCGACGTTGATTCTGCTGCTGCAAAACCCTCTGCGTCCAACCAAGGAATTTGCTCAGCGAAAATTTGAGTTGATGCTGCTCCCTTTGACTGCTGCAATCATTATCCTGGGAAAGTCAACTTTTCTGCCAACCTGCAACTGAAAATCAAACCCTTTCCCTAGTAATTTAAGCTGTCTGGCTGGGTATTGCTCAACCTCTTAGAATTTCACCTTGCTGCTCCCTTTGAACAACGAAATTCCCTTTTTTACTTCTGAGCTTCCCGACTGATCGCTCATGCTTTGACACGATGTGAAAATTTCATCTATCATAGCAACTGGAAATTATTTTCCTAATTGTTAATTAATTTAACAATTTATTTGTTGTCGCTACGACAAATACCAAATAATTCATAGTGTGATTTTCACAAATAAAACTACGGAAGGAAATAGTGCTGGAAACTGAGAAAAGACTAGTGCCCACAATAATTTACACACTGATTTTTTGATAAATGTCTGCAAAAAAACCCAACTTGGGAAAACCATTGCAATAATTGAGGATTTTGTTACTATGCATCAGTGAAATATGAGTACAATCTATGGATCAATGTGGAAAAAGTCGAAGTGGGGATTAAATCGGTAGCAGAGGCTAACTCAAGGGTCCAGGAGGATGAGTTTTCTAAAGAGGAGTTGTGTCAGGATTGCTTGTGGTAGAAGGGTAATCCCTTAAATAATTTTGGCCAGATTTACTCGATGTTTGGATTGCCAGTTGGGCATCCATAGATTGTACTCAAATTTCACTGCTGCATAATATTTTAAAACCCTAATCTTGTAATATTCCTAAATAGCCATGGCTAATTGGAATATTCAATTTTTCTCAATTTTTGCCTTCTATAGTTATTTATAAATAAAAAGGTGAGGAAAGGGGGACATAACTCACTTTTCGAATAAAGTCACTCCCTAGTAGCAAAACGTTGTAACTTAGAAGGAGAGCCAAGGGGGCCAAAGGACCACGTAGAGAAGGGGGCCCACGTAGACACTTGGAGGGACTACGCAGATGGAGAGGAGCACGTGGCAAGAGAGAGGCTACGTTGGAGGAGTTGGGCCTTAGGGTTTGAGAGAGGCCAATGCTATAAAGGAGAGAGGAGCCTCATCATTTTGGCATTCGATTATGTTGCATTTGAGCTAGTCACTTCGACTTAGAGCACGTTGGCTGTTTAGCCTGTCTGCAGCACTATTTAGTGCATCGAGTGTCTCTGTTCGGAAATCTCACCCTTAGCCCCGGGGGACTTCTAGTGCCTGCTCGGGCAAGGTAGTTTCATCAGACTTTTGCAAGAGGATCGATCATTGGAGTTGAGGAGGAATTGAGCATTTTTTATGACTGCGTAGTCTTGAGAGAGGAGGACGCAGTGTCTTTGGGTAGGAGCTCTAGATTGGGTTTATGTGGAGGATTTGAGCTAGGAGATTGAGCAAGGGATCAACACTTGCACATTGGAGGATTTTGGCAGAGTTTCAGGTAGAGTTTTGGAGGATTCTATTCAGTGGCAGCGTAGAGCCTTGAGGGATAGCGTAGATCCCCAAGGGGGTGATTTTCGGGGTCAACTATTTTAGAAAGGCTTTCTGGGCTTTTCTGGGTTTATTGAGCAGAGACTGATTACAGAGTTTCAACATTTTCTAAGGAGGGGAGCAGCCCCATATCCTCACTTGATTCCAACAATAGTAGTAGCACAGCAGTTCTTCGGCAGCTTGGACGCATTTCAGAGAGAGGCCATTTCCTTACCATTCTGAGTGTATTTCTTCACTTGCCTTATGCAAGTCGAGGTGCTATCTTTCTGATCACCTCCTGTACTCTTTCCATTACTCAGTATAATAAAATGGCTTAGCATTTCTCTTTGCATTTCTTGTGTATCTGCTTATATTTCATGTATACATTATTGTATGTTGCACTACTGTTATTTTATCTCTTGAGAGTCCCTCTCTGGTTGTAGTTTGCTTGTGTTTGAGGGATATCCCTAAAAAGGGATATTAGAGTGGTATCAGAGCATAGATCTGGCTCAGCCTTGCTAGCAGTGTATGACACCGAGGGAGAAGCCCTACATCTGTTACAGAGGTAGGGAATATAGAGATATTGAGCGTAGGTTGGAGAACAACTACGGAGAAGGAGACTGTGTTCGGGTGGTGGACACAAAACAAGAGGAGCTTATGGTGAACACAGAACAGGAGCCTGTGGTGGACGTAGAGCGGGAGGATCAGATGGTAGATGAGGACGGGAAGAGATTTGTGGACATGCTCCTTAGATCAGTGCAGGATCTATCGAGGCAAATCGAGGTGATGGGGCAGAGATTCATGGCGGTAGAGGCTAGATAGCGTGAGAACCCACGGGTTTTCTAGGTTGGTGAGGAATCGGGTACATCCCACCATTTTCCAGAACAAGGTGCTACTCAGCAGATGGTCTCACATGTCCCCACACGTTCTACAATGCCCACTTTCCTAGGAGCAGACACGGGGGCCGGAGCCCAGCAGGAGGCAGAGCCCGGTCATATGGGCGATTATTTGCAGAGTACCAGGCCTACGGGCAGGAGTTTAGGGATGCTCTCTCATTCAGAGACTTTGTTAAGCTCCAGCGGGATAGTAGACCCCGCGACCATCACAAAGGATACTGGCATTATCATGATGGAGACACCCACTGCACAGCTAGTAAATTCCACTTGCCATCGTTTGATGGTTCATCAAACAGTTCGGCAAAGTCTTGGGTGGAGAGGTTGGACATCTATTTCCAGCTTAACCAGATGTGAGAGACAGAGGCCGTCAAGGTCGCGACATTACATTTGGATGGTGAAGCCCAGGATTGGTGGTTCCATGGGTTGGTTACATTCAGATACTCCACAGTGACGACATATGCCGAGTTCACCAGGAGATTGATGGAGAGGTTTGACCGGGGGATCCGGAAGAACACTTTGTTGAGCTGACGAGGCTCAAACAGATTGGGAGCCCAAAGACCTACATTGCAGACTTCTTGAGGATTTCAGTGATGGTGCCAGATCTATCCGCAGCACGGAGGATCTACATGTTTGTTGAGGGGTTAGCAAAGCCACTTCGGGGTCTAGCCAGATCCACTAGACCAGCCACACTGCAGGATGCTATTAGAAAGACACAGGACTTACAGGATGCCTTACCCAGGACCCGGACACCTTACCCCCAGAGACAGGCTTTCCAGCCTAAGGGGAAGGATGTGAAGATTCCGCCTCCAAAGGGGAATCCAGGAGGAGCACAGATTGATGATGATGCCAGGAGGGAGTTGAAGAGGAAGCGGTTGTGCTTTACCTGTCAGGAGCCGTGGGCACCGAGACACAGATGTGCTACTGGCAAGGCGCATTTTATTGAGGTCTTCTCCGAGTGCAGCGGGGAAGAGGATGAGGAGGATGATATGGAGGCAAGAGATAGTCATGCCGCGCAGGATCATTTGCCACCTCCACCACCAGCAGCAGGTGGTGCAGCTTTTGCACTTACCGGAGGGGCCCTTGCCGCATTGCGAAGAGTTCCCAAGTATTTGACATTGCACGTACGAGGGACAGTACGTGGCCAATGACTATTAGTTTTGGTTGACAGTGGGGCAACCCACAACTTCATCGATGCACAGATGGTTGAGCGGAGAGGTATATAGATAGAGAGCTTCGATGGATTTTCAGTTTTGGTCCCAGGAGATCAGACCATGGTGTGTGCTCGTTATGTTTCAGAGTTATCAGTGACGATGGGCACCTACGCACTGACTTACCACTTTTTCGTGGTCAATATTCCGGACACCAACATGGTATTGGGTGTTTAGTGGCTTATAACTCTAGGGAAGGTCACGACAAATTGGAAGGCCCCAAAGATGGAGTGGGATGATGAGAAGACGGGGAGGCATGAGAAGATACGGGGACAACACACATATCCGCCTCATACTGTTTCGGCTCATTGGATGGAGGCAGTCTTCTGTAAGGGAGACATAGAGTGGGCAGTGGAGCTGTGTGCATCAGAGGCAGGGACTATAGAGCAGACGGTGCACCCAGAGATACAGTCCATACTTGACCAGTATGCCACAGTGTTTGGGGAGATTCTGCCGGGACAACCACCGGACCAGGGGTTTGAGCATATCATTGAGCTTGAGCAGGGCATACAGGCAGTGATACTGATTACTACCCCCTATAGGTATTCCAAGGCCTATTAGGATGCGATTGAGCGGGCCATTCAAAAGTTGCTGGCTCTTTGGCACATTCGGTCGAGCATGAGTCCTTTTGCTTCTTCCATGGCGTTGGTGAAGAAGAAGGACGGCACATTGAGGACGTGCATTGGCTACAGGGCCCTGAACAAGAAGACATTGAAGAACAGGTACCCCATACCCAAGATCGATGAGTTGATGGATGAGTTGAAAGGAGCACGATTCTTCTCAAAGATTGATTTGAGATTTGGGTACCATTAGATTCACGTCAGGGAGCAGGACATTCCGAAGACCGCCTTTAGGTGTCACTATGGGCACTTTTAGTTTTTGGTGATGCCCTTCGGGCTAACCAACGCCCCAGCTACATTCTAGTCCTGCATGAATCACATCTTCTGCAGTCACTTAAGGAAGTTTGTGTTGGTGTTTTTAGATGATATCCTCATTTACAACAGGACTTGGGAGGAGCATCTCCAGCACATTGAGACAGTGTTGCGCATCTTGGAGGAGTAGCAGTTCTATGCCAAGCTCTCCAAGTGTGAGTTTGGGTTGACGGAGATGTTGTACTTGGGACACATCATAGGGGTGGACGGCATGAGAGTCCACGAGGAGAAGATCAGGGCTATCAGAGATTGGCCGGAGCCGAGGAACGTGACAGAATTTCAGGGATTCATTGGCATTTGTACTTACTATCGGAAGTTCTCAAGAGTTTCTCATAGCGTGCTGCACCCCTGACAGATCTGACGAGGAAGGGGGCATTTAGTTGGTCGGATACAGTGCAACGAGCCTTTGATAGGCTCAAGGAGGTTATGAGTAGTTGCCCAGTGCTTGCATTGCCAGATTTTTCACAGCCATTTGTTTTGGAGTGTGATGCGTCGGGAGAGGGGATTGACGCAGTGTTGATCCAGGGAGGTCACCCTATAGCTTTTGAGAGCCGGAAGCTCCTTTCACACGAGAGGTTGTATTCTATATACAACAAGGAAATGCTGGCCATCATGCATGCATTGGCCAAGTTCCGATAGTATTTAGTGGATAACAAGTTAAGGGTGAGGACTGATCATAACAGCCTCAAGTTCTTTTTTGAGCAGAAATAGCTATAGGAGAGGCAGCAAAAGTGGATCAACAAGATCCAAGTGTATGACTTTGACGTTGAGTATGGCAAGGGTAAGAACAACGTGTTAGCAGATGCCCTTTCACGTAGACTAGCCACATTGTCTCTTATGAGCTTGGACACAGACTGGAAGCTCAACTCTTAGTAGAGTACTCCAAGGACAGATTTGCATGTGAGGTTTTGGATGGGCATGTGGTGGATGACAAGTGTTAAGCCCTGAACTTGCATCTTTCCTACACATTTTCCTAGACTCTTTCCATTCACCTGGACCTCCTAAGCTATCAACATCATTGCATATTAATCATAAAAGAGCATTTAAAGTGGTTTTTAACTATGTCCTTGTGTTCGCTGTTTGAATTAGATTTTTGCTTATGAGCTGCAGAATGCAGTCACTTTCTGCAGCTGGTTCAACTTTCTGCAGTGGTTTTTGTTAAACTCCAAGTTGCAGGGGTCATCAGGCAAAGCAAGCCACATGGGCAAGTTGAAAATGACTAGGACATGGATCAGGTCCTATTGGTCTAGCCAGATTCATCAGGAAAAGATGTGGTCAACGGTGGTCAAGCGGTGGTCAAACAGGGGAGTCTTGCGGCAACAGGACTCCATTTTCAAACACGTGAAGATTTTCGTTTCCGTTTCTAGATCTCTGGAGGCACGCTGACACTTGTAGGCTGACCACGATGTGAATCCAACAACCGTTTTCAATAGATTGCATACTCTCGGGAACCATGATGCTAAATCCATGGATGTTGTCTTTTACGTGTCCTCTGTCAACGTAGTTACATAGGAAAACAGTTGTGAGTTTCTTGTTATAAATAACACGTTTCCAAACGCATACAGTTAGTCTTTTTGCTTATGTAATTTCACTATTAAGTTGCTGTGCCGTGACACTAGTCCCACTGTGATAACGCTGTTTTGAGATATAAAAGAAGAATCTATTTCTACATGATCGTGTGAGCATAATTCTTGATTGATAACCGATTGGCCGAGGCTGTGCAGAGGGCCCCTGCACACTAAGGTTTTGTTCTTTTACTGCTGTATAGTTTTATGTAGTGTTTCTTTAATTTCATTGCATATATTCCACAGTTATTCACTTGTGTATATTTCTTTTGCTGTGATATTAACATTTCACTCCTGTTCATGATATTACAAGCTTTGTATAGTACTGTTAACGTTGATCAGTGTGTGTGTATGTTTCAAGATAGAAGTAGGCCCGAGCACTTTTACAGATTTCCTTTTGCAAAAACTAGTGACATGGAATCAGTGTTTCTGCTGACTTGCTTTTCTTAGTTTTTCTTAATTCTAGTTCTGTTTTGTCGATTTCAGTTTAGTTCATTTGCTTTGTTAGGCAGTTTAGAAATCAGATTGCTCAAGTTGTTGTTGATTACCTCCGAAAGCCATAGCTTAGACTAGCTGGCGAGGGGTCAGACTATGAATTGATGTGATTTGATTTTAGTTTTATTTTTCTGCAATTAGATATCAAATTGCTCAAGTTGCTGATGATTACCTTCGAAAGCCATAGCTTAGACTACCTGGCGAGGGGTCAGACTATGAATTGATGTGATTTGATTTTAGTTTTACTTTTCTGCAATTAGATATTAGATTGATCAAGTTGTTGATGATTACCTCCGAAAGCCATAGCTTAGACTACCTGGCGAGGAATCAGACTATGAATGATGTAATTGATTTTACTTTTATTAGATCACAATTTTTGATTTATTGTATGCAATAGCTTAATTCATTTTTTTTTAGTTGAACAACAGCAGGGAAAATGGTTTCGTGATCCATAGTTTATTGCTTGTTTGACTTAAGTAGCAGCACTAGTTTATTTCTTGTTTGACTTAAGTAGCAGCACATCTTCATTTTTGTTCATCATTAGTATGTTCTAAGACCCTCTGAAGCGTTAAGATCTGGAAATCACTATAAAGGATAGAATTGCCTTAAAGTCTATATCCATACTTGCCTTCTAGAGTTTTCTTTAACATTAGGAGACAAACAAAGATAAAAACCCCCAAAACAAAATAAAAAATCAAAAACGATAAAAAGTAAGAAATAGGTTATCTTGCACATATATTGTGCTACACTTCGTCAGCTTACAAATCCCGGATTGATAATTAATGTAGCAATTTAGGACACACTAAATTGGCCAAACAACAGGTACAGGGTGCTCGATGAGATAATCTATTACAGGGACTGGATTTTCTTGACTGAGAGATTTTAGCTCAAGAAGAAGATACTTCAGGCATCACATGATTCACCATTGGCCGGCCATTAGGGGTTTACCAAAACGTACAGGGCCATTAGAGAGAAGTTCTCATGGAAAGGCCTCAAGGAGCACGTACTCCAGCATGTCCGGGAGTGTGATATTTGCTAGAGGAACAAGGGGGAGATGAGCCATCCTACAGGATTATTGCAGCCTCTTCCCATTTTGGAGGGGAAATGGGAGTTTATTTCGATGGACTTCATCACAAGGTTGCCCATGGTACAGGGCAAGGATTGCATCTTTGTTGTCGTTGATCGACTAACAAAGTATGCACATTTTTTCGCCATATCTGCACACTACACAGTAGCGCAGGTGGCCGAGCTGTTCTTCAGAGAGGTCTTCAGGCTACATGGTCTTCCTAAGACCATCACCAATGACAGGGATGGCTATTTCATGGGCGGGTATTGGCAGGAGCTTTTCTGGTTGGTGGGGATGGAGTTGACACCGAGTACCAGTTATCACCCACAGACGGACGAGCAAACAGAGATAGTTAGCAAGTGGTTGGAGGGCTACTTGCGTAACTATGTCTGTGGGCAGTAGCGAGCATGGCTGAAGTGGCTGCATCTGGGGGAGTACTGCTACAACACTACACATCACATGTCCATTGGTATGTCACCATTCTATACTTTGTATGGATATCATCCTTTATCTTTTGCTGATGTGATGTTTGGTGCTAGCAAGGCTTCGAGAGCCAAGATTTGGATCCAAGAGAGTCAGGATATTTTCCGAGCTCTCAAAGATAATATGGCTACAACGCAGAACCAGCAGACGCTGTATGCTGACAGGGGTCGGGTGGAGAGACAGATTGAGGTAGGGGACTTGTTCTACCTACGATTATAGCCATACCGATTGTCGTCACTGAAGTAGAAGGGGGTTGAGGAGCTCAAGCCCCGGTTTTATGGGCCATACAGGGTGATACATAGGATTGGACAGGTTGCGTATGAGTTTGAGCTGCCCCAAGGCAGCAAGATTCATAACGTCTTTCATGTATCATGTGTGAAGAAGGCATTGGGGCAACATGTGACAGTGACAGATGAACTACCACCCACGGATGATGAGGCTTGGTGTTGCAGCTAGAGGCTATTATTGATACCAGGGAGAGGCAGCTGCGGAGCAGGGCAGTCCGAGAATTCTTGGTGAGGTGGAAGAATTTACCGGATGAGGATGCCACTTGGGAGAGAGAAAATTTTGCAGCATCCATCACTTCAGTTGCTTGAGGACAAGCAACATTTTGTCGGGGGAGACTGTAATATTTTTAATTAGCCATGGCTAATTGGAATATTCAATTTTGCTAAATTTTGTCTTCTATAGTTATTTATAAATAAAAAGATGAGGAAAGGGGGACATAACTCACTTTTCGAATAAAGTCACTCCCTAGTAGCACAACATTGTAACTTAAAAGGGGAGCCAAGGGGGCCAAAGGACCACGTAGAGAAGGGGGCCCACGTAGACACTTGGAGGGACTGCGCAGATGGAGAGGAGCATGTGGCAAGAGAGAAGCTACGTTGGAGGAGGTGGGCCTTAGGGTTTGAGAGAGGCCAATGCTGTAAAGGAGAGAGGAGCCTCCTCATTTTGGCATTCGATTATGTTGCATTTGAGCTAGTCACTTCGACTTAGAGCACATTGGCTGTTTAGCCTGTCTGCAGCACTATTTAGTGCATCGAGTATCTCTGTTTGGAGATCTCACCCTTAGTCCTGTGGGACTTCGAGTGCCTGCTCGGACAAGGTAGTTCCAAATGACTTTTGCAGGAGGATCGATCATTGGGGTTGAGCAGGAACTGAGCATTTTTTATGACTACGCAGTATTGAGAGAGGAGGACGCAGTCTCTTTAGGTACGAGCTCCGAACTAGGTTTATGTGGAGGATTTGAGCTGGGAGATTGACCAAGGGATCAGCCCTTGCACATTGGAGGATTTTGGTAGAGTTTCGAGCAGAGTTTTGGAGGATTCTATTCAGTGGCAGCGCAGAGCCTTGAGGGATAGCGTAGATCCCCAAGGGGGTGATTTTCGGGGTCAGCTATTTTAGAAAAGCTTTCTGGGCTTTTTTGGGTTTATTGAGCAGAGGCTGATTCCAGAGTTTCAGCGTTTTTTGAGGAGGGGAGCAACCCCAAATCCTCACTTGATTCCAGTAGTAGCAGCAGCAGCAGCATAACAGTTCTTCGGCAGCTTGGACGCAGTTCAGAGAGAGGCCATTTCCTTATCATTCTGAGTGTACTTCTTCACTTGCCTTGTGCAAGTCGAGGTGCTATCTTTCTGATCACCTCCTGTACTCGTTCCATTACTTAGTATAATAAAATGTCTTAGCATTTCTCTCTGCATTTCTTGAGTATCTACTTATATTCCATGTATACATTATTGTATGTTGCACTACTGTTATTTTTATCTCTTGAGAGTCCCTCTCTGGTTGGAGTTTGCTTGTGTTTGATGGATATCCCTAAAAAGGGATGTTAGACATCTGTTGCATTGGTTTTCTGGGATTGGGTTTTTTTGGGGACTCTTATCCAAAAACAATGATGTCATTTTTGTGTGTGTGGGTGTTAGATTTTTCTCAGATTCCTATGCTATTTATTTTCCACAAAATTTTACTTGTGAAGGTTGTAGTGTGATATATTTGATATTTGCCGTAGTAGAGAAATTGTTAAAATAATTAGCAATTAGAAAAATAAATTCCAGTTGCTGCAATAGGATTCTAGTAGATGAAATTTTCACATGGTACCAGAGCATGAGTGATTAGCCGGGAAGCTTAGAAGCGAAGAATGAATTTCACTACTCAGAGGGAGTAGCAGGCCGAAATTCTTGAGGCAATGTAGTGCTCAGACAGGCAGGCCGAATCACTGGGCCAATAGTCCAAATTTTAGTTGGAAGGGTGTAAAAAATATGATTTGGCCAGGAGAGTGATTCCAGTAGTCAGAGGGAGCAACTACAACTCAGATTTTTGCTGAGCAGATTTTGGTTGGACGTAGGGGGTTTTTGTAGCAGCGGAACCAATGTCGGGTGGAAGAGAAAAGCACACACAATAGAGGGAAAATTTCTCTCAGGGAACTTCGATTCTCAGAAATTTGATTATTCCTTGCATATTGGCAGTAGTTGTGACCAGATCTTCTCACTACAGAAGGGTGTGTGAGTAGCAAAACAATAGCTAAGTGAAAGGAAAGAAAGGATTTCGATAGTTTTCGAGATGGCCACTGCAGGGCTTAGAGATCAGGATAGGTTGGATGGGTCATCCAACTATTTCATTTGGAAGGCTAGGATGTCCTTCCTTTTAGATGAATATGGCATGAAAGCGTACATTGGTAATGTAGTGGCAGTTTCTCAAGATGTAGTCCAACTCAAGGAATATAGGAAGGAGATGGCGCGGGCGAAGCGTTTGATTCTGGATGGAGTCCGGGACCATATAGTCTGACATATCATGGCCAAGGGAATGACCAATGAAATGTGGGATGCTCTCTCCATGCTATACTAGGGTACTTCCGAGCAACGGAAGTTGTTCCTAGAGGAGAAGTTGAGATGCATCAAGATGTAGAAGGGGGAAGGCATAGATCCCTTCCTCACCAGGATTCAAGAGGTCTGAGACGAGCTTTTAGCTGTTGGGGCAATGCCTCAACCTTTTGAGCTAGTACGATTGGAACAGTGTTTGAGAGGACTGGCAGGTCTTCATCCAAAGTATATTGGGTAAAGGCATACTACCAGGATGGGATAGAATGTGGGCCGATTTGCAGTAGGAGGAATTGAGACAAGCTCTGTTGAAGAGCTCCATAAGTGGCTGCAGACAAAAGGTGGTGAAGGAGGAGGAGAATGTGGCCTCGTATAAAAGGGTCCCATTCAAGGTAAGGGGGTGCAGAAGAAGAAGAAGGACCTATCTAAGGTCAAGTGATTCAGGTGTGGCGAGTTT